>CM034155.1:115867157-116087157 GCA_019776745.2 Taxus chinensis | reverse complement strand
AAATAACCATAAGAAAAAAACAACCAAAAGTAAATTTTCATTTAAATATGGTCTTTACATTCAAGGATGGAAATATATGAATTTACTACATACAAAATGTTATGAAGTGTCTAGATGAGTTCACGAATGGTATCACCCTTCAATAAATTTTACTAATAGTAGTTTTATTGAAATCTTTTATCTAGTGTGATAATGAAACATTTTTATGATCCAAACATCACATGAAATTAGTCACCCACAACACATTTAGATAGGATTTAAATAAATGAAATAGTAACCAAATAGCCAACTAAATTTATGAATCATTTAGTGAGCTCGTATAAATTCATTTGAATAAGTGTTTTTAATCTATTTTAACTATTTAACTATACCTAAAACTTTACTAGTAAGCAAATATAATTAAAAATTACTACAACAATTATTCAGTAATTATAAAATAGAATAGTATACAAGTTAAAGTGAAAAACTAAAATATAAAGAGAAGACCTGACCCTTATTTGAATTATAATAATTATAATACAATATTAATCTATATTAATTAACTAAAAGCTATTTTTTATACCTTAAATTGTAAAAAAAAAAAAACTTATAGTTGGATACCATAGTTCCCCTATAGTTGAACTCAAAATTCACCTTATAGTGTGATTCCATAGTTTCCCTCATATATCCAATTTACATAAATCCTCTATAGTCAAATTCCATAGTTTCCTTATAGCTGGATCTTTGTTCTCAATATAATAGGTTCGATAGTCACTCTATAGGTAGGTATCATAGGCATCCTATGTTCATCCAAACATCACCCTATATTTGGCTCCCCTAGTCACCATATAGTTGTGTCATATGGATATCAGATAGTTGTTATCATAGGGAAGCTTAGGGATAGACAATAGGGAAAATATAAGTGGAATTTATCCCATTTTCTTAAAATATGTAACATGTTGACAACATAAAGACAGATATCATCTATGGTTTTTCTACAAACATGAATGTATTTGAAATTTTCATGTATTCTATTAAGGTTTGGTAATATTTTAATAAGTTAGAGTTGTCTTTAAATCCATCATAAAATTCTCCATACACAATGTGAAGACATTCTCTTTCTCTCATATATGGAAGCAACTCCATATTTTTTATTCAACATGGACTCAAGATATGCTACTTTGTTTCATTATGAGACATGTGTTTATTTTCCATTTTATCTCATTTCAATGCACCCAACTATTGAAATTTAGTACATTTAGTTCTAGATTTTGACCACACGTGACATCATCATAATATTTAGCACAATTAAATGTATTCATTCCTATTTATTTTCATTTTGTATATTTTAACAGCTCATTTATCTCAATTTTATATCAATTATACTTATTCACTTGAATATATTTTTATATGTTTAAATGAAAACATGGTTCAACATCATAGACACATTAGCATGGATGTTACTCCAGATACCTTCTTTAGCCTTTCATGGAAAAATACTAGGTGATCTATCTTTCCTTTTGGATTTCAACTCATTATTGTTCCTTTTGGTTCATTGCACTCCTAAAGGTATTTATATTAGATATAAAAGTATTCCAAAAATATTCTTCATAATTTTGGTGTGGCTTGTTGTAAGCCTTCTCCCACACCCTATCAGTTATCTATTGATGTAACTGTTGAATACCAATCAAAAAAATTTGATCCTACCTTTCACAATAAATTGGTTAGAAATATTTTATACTTAACACATTCATGCCATGATATCATTTTTTTCTTCAACTTGGTCTCTCCTTTCTCACATAAGCCCCATGGGAGCCATAAGAAATAAGCCAAGTATATTTTACACTATATTTAGGACATAGTGAAATTTGACATTCAGTACACACCACAAGGATCTTATAATATTGAGGGATTCAAAATATCTGTTGGGGTGGACGTGTTGTTACCTTCTAATCTAATTTTGAATTTTTATTTCACCTTACATTTGGTATTGTTACATGGGCATATAACAAATAGAATGCAGTTGCATTTTCATCAAATAAGGAAAAATACAAAGGGACTACTAAGGTTGGATAGAAGGCTCTATGGATTCAATAGTTACTTGGTGAGCCAGGATTTATATACTGGGCACCCACTTTGATTTGGTGTGATAACAAAATTTTAATTGAGATTTTGTGTATCTTGATTGAGCACCAATGTACCAAGAAGATAGAGATTCATAAGCACTTCATTCATTAGTTATTCTAAGATGGATTTGTTCACTTGGAGCTCATTCCCACACCTAATTAGGTTGTTGTCTTCTTCACCAATCCCTTGGCTTCTCTGTGTTACCTTTAGTTATGAGTGTACTTGGGGGATTCTAGTTAAGTTCTTCCTTCTTGTTTTTCATGTTTGTAGTTAGGTAGGTTATCGATCCTAGTAGTTGTGACTGACTTTCATTTTTTCAAATCCTTGAAAATTATTTTTTGTTCATGATATTATTCATACTCCTTTTTATCCCTCTTAAACTATTTCTTCATTTTCAACATGGATAATATAAAATTTGACTTTCCTCTCATACACCTGAGTTTCTATTTGGGGGTTCATGTAGATTTGGTCATCTAAAATATATTCATGTTCTAGATAAACCTTTATCCTAATTTTTTGCTTTAGTAAAATAAAATGCTTTCTTATTTCCCCTTTAAGATATCAATGCCTAAATGGTGCTTGATCCTTAAACTAAAGATTATTCCCTGCACCTTATGCATTTACTATTGATTTCAAATTTTAAAAATCTATATCACCAAAATGGAATGTCAAGCCATAATCTCTATTTTTCAGTCTTTAATATCCCACTATTCCATAAATAATTTCACTTTCCACCTGAATGGAAAACTATTTTTTGGCATGTATTTGAGTAGTACATTAAGAAGAGTGTAACAAACATCCACTTTGATTATTGTGTAGTCTTCAAAATATTAGTAACCGCATCTCTCCACAATTAATCATTTCATCATTGACGAAATTCTTGGTATATCTCTCCTATATATTGCTTTATATATTGTGTGGTAAAATTAATTGTGAATGATTTGATTTTGAGGCTACAAAGGGAAAGTACTATATACTTGAACTTTGATTGAGAACATGTAACATCAACTAAATAAGAATCCATTTAGAAAATTTTATTTGGCTCTGAGAAGGCCATATTCCATTCTCTTATAAATTTGAGGCAATCAAATATCCCTAATATGGTTTTAATTCCATCTATATAATCATTACTAATAGGGGTGTCAGTCCACGATATATATTTTTCATCAAATACTCTTGTGTAGTGTCATAGAAACTCTAATAACTTTCTTAAAGTGGTGGAATACAATCCTTAAGTGATTTTTTTGCTTCAAGTTAACATGGCAATTTGTAAATTCAACCAAACCATCATCTATACATCTATCTCCCCCATTAATCATATAACAGAGTTATCATCATAAACTATATTAGCTATGCCTTGGGTAAGTGATAAAGTTCATTAAATGCCCCCTCATTTACTAGGGATGGTTATTTTACATTAAATATTAGGGCTCCATATTTTACCATGCAATGAGATAACACATGTGAAAAAAGTTATTTACATATGAAAACTTCATGTTTTTCAGTAAATTTGTGAATCCCTAAGTCCCTCATCAATTCCAAAGCATATACATATTGTACAACTTCATCACTTGACTCATACCTATATGGATACTTCTCCTCTAGATTCATTATCTCAAAGTATACTCTATTACAATTGGGAAATGGTCTTAATAATTGATGGGAATATTGGGCTTTTATAACTTTAATTTAATAGTAATAATAGACATCTATATTGAATTTTATTTATATGGAGATTTCATGTGGTTTTTTTGAATAAATTTTTAAGTTGAACCTCTTATGAGATTGTTACATGTATAATTTATCTTACAAATGGTGAAACATCAAGTTTAATATATATTGTGTAAACTTAAAACTTAGAGAAAAAAATTGAATATTATTTAATTACATAATATCTAACTGATACTACTATTCAATAGTGAAGTCCTAACTTATCAATCCCTACAAATTTGTTTGATGTAATATTTAATAGAATCATGTAATTTATAAAAAAATTCTTGACAATGAATACCTAAAAATAATATTTGACACAAAATATGTGCATAGAAACAAGGCGGTGCTTGTGTATTTTATTAATATCAAAATTAAGGATTACAAAAAATGAGAGAGCTGCAATATTTATAGATATTGGCTAGCTTCTATCTCATCAAAAATATATGGAAAAAATCATCTAATCTAAGAAAATATGTAGAAATAACATATTACCCCTAACTGACCCTATTGCCCCTCATGAAAATCATCTAGGAACAAAATATGAAAGATAGAACATGATCCCACAAACATAGGGATGAGAACACTCTTATTTAATGAACTAACAACTAATGATAACTAATACCTATTGAGATAAGTTTAAATTAATTAAATTAAATACTTTAACTTATTACATTGATTCAAGTATAAACTAGTGATGAACTAAGCTAAGTTTTATTCCTAACATTCTCCTCCTTAATTTTGCATGGTCTTATGTGAACAGGAGATAAATTCTTTAAAACCGTCAAATTTAGCTCGAGCAAGTGACTTTGTGAAGACATATGCACACTATATATATGTTGGGAAATATTGGAGCTAGATGTCGTTGTTTGGAACATGTTTGTGAATGAAATTTACTTGCACCTCAATGTTTCTGGTATGCTCGTGAAAAAATGGATTGCAAACAAGTTTTACTACTCCTTCGTTATCAACATATAAGATATTTGGATCTTTTTTTGGTATACCCAATCCTTCAAGTATATGTCAAAGCCATATCACTTCACAGAAAACTCCACCTACTACATGATATTGATTCTATGGAGGATCTTGAAACAAAAGTCTTCTTCTTACTCCCCCATGATATTGGTCTAGATCTCGAAAAGAATACAAATCTTGAAGTGGATTTCCTATCATCTATGTTTCCTGCATGATCTGAATCTGAATATCCTGTCAAGAAGAAGTTATTCTTCTTCTTGTATTCTAGGCCATAGTTTATAGTTCCTATGATGTACCTTGGTATCTGCTTTCCTGCTTTCTAGTGAGAAACATGTTAGTGTGAAATCATAGCACCCATGAAATGTATGCAGCTTGATCGGTGAGACTCTCAGTGTGATTACATAACATGGATCTTTTCCCAAAGTGTAGGAGTTTGTAATTGGGAAATATCTCCCGATGAAGGCTTGTTCATATTCATCTGTTCAGATACACACATACAATTTGTAGAGGATTTGTCCTAAAACCTAATATAACTCTCCATGGAGACAATATTAATAAGATGCAAGAAATTAAATCTAAAATAACAGAGGTGATGCACTAAAGGAATGTTGAACACATACTTTACCAGTAAACACAAACCCAAAACTGTAATACAATCACCAATACACATATAACTAGGGTTGCAATGAAAGATCAATAAGATGCAATGAATATAATAAAGGGTTGAAATTATCAACAAGATTATTTTATTTCTTAATAGATTAATACATAACATTGCAATGGCCAAGAGGCATAGGATTACATTATAGTTTTAATATAAGGTTTGAACTCTACAAATTCGTCTACAAACTAGAGAAGAAGGGAGGGGCAAAGCCAAAATGTCCAACCATTTACAAAGAGGCAAGCTCTTACATTTATAGATGAAGTGAAGAGAGGAGAATAAGAGAAGGGGAAAAATATGATTTGGAAACTCAACCACCAACCATCAATGCCCTGTAAATCTACCTAAAATATGTCAAGTGTGGTTCTCCATGTCTGTTTGGCGTGTTGGAGAAGGAAGAAAGGAGGATCAAATCTAGTGTAGTTCTCGAAGTAATCAGATCTCATATTAATGGCATGTAAGGAATTTTCTAGATCCTCAACCATAAAATCTAGTCAGTTATACATGTCTTTTTGGCATGTTGGAGTAGGAACAATGGCGGATCAAATCAAAATCTGATCTGATAAAGTAATCAAATCTCATATTAATGGCATGAAAAAAATAATTTCAGATCCTCACCCATCAAATCCTACTAAAAATAATATTTTATGCATCTGTGGGATAGAGGAGGTCAAGATCTTTCCAATAGTATCAAATTTGTTGAATTTCGAGCATTGGATCGAAATTTATGCCCATTTGAATATTTGAATCGAATCCGTACAAAAATTTCACAAAAAACAAGTTTTGCAAAATGGATCCACGGGCCTGAAATTCAACTTGCACCTTTTGCTAAAAAATGAAAAATTCCAAAAATCTCCAATAGCCCCACATGCTAAAAATTCACTTTTTCCCATAAGCTTCGTGGGCTCAAAATTGAAATTACACCTTTTGTGCAAAAATTGCAAAAGTGTAAAAGTCTCCCGGAAGCCCGCAATCCTGCCACTTCACATCTTTGCATTTGGTGGAAAAACCTTCCTCATCCTCATGGGCCCGCACTTGTAACTTGTTCCATTTTCACAAAAAATGTAAAAGTGTGAAATCTCTACGTAGGCACACACTCCTAAAACTTCACTTTTGTCGAAAATACCCCGCGTGGCTTTGAATTTCCACTTGGGGAAAACTTCCCTTACAGCACTGAAATTGTGCATTTGCATTTTCCACTTGGAAAGGAAACCTCACCCAGCCCATGGGCTAGCAATTGTAACATGTTCCTTTTATGTAAAATGCCAAAGTTCCAAAGTATCTCTTGCTGCTCCACTAGTCCACAATCTTTCATTTTTGAGAAAATTCCTCCCCAGGCTGGTATTTGGCTAAAAATCCTTCTTAGGCCCGTAGGTCCACAGTTTTCAAAATACTAGGAGTTAGAAGGACTTACTTACATTTCTGGAAAGGGGAATAAATTTACCATCTGATGAATATGCTTTCAAGAAACCTTAAGTGCATAAAATATCCAAAAAATAGGCTTGAAGCACTAAAGGAGGAAAAATGGGTGTAGTTAACGAAAATCAACATGAGCTTATTTTGGATATCAAAACCCTTGGTTATTGCATGAAATTTGAAAGATACTAGACTGCATAGCTGATATCCGGCCTAGTGTAAGTCAATTAGATGAGACGGTTAATCAACTACAGATATATAGTTGCATTTACTTGTGGTAATGGATCTGTTAGAGACAGTTGAAGTCTTGTCTCCATAGGTGTGGAAAATGGCTTACAATCCATCATATTAAATTTCTCGAGCATCATCTTGGCTTTTTTTAATTGTGACACAAAGATATTATTTTATCTTTTCCAAACTTCAAGTCCAAGACAATAATGCAGAAGCTCGAGATCAGTCATGTCAAATGACCATATTAGATCTTTCTTTGTTGACTCAATCATCCACACTGATCCTCCAGTGATGACTAGATTATCGACATATACTACAATGATCATTATCTCCCCCTTCCTTTTTGAGAAATATATTATGATCATATGGACTCATGTTGAATCCATGTTTAATTAGATGTTCATCAATTTTTATGTATCATGCCCTGCGAGACTACTTTAGACCATATAGTGATATTATGAGTTTACATACCTTTTCCTCTTTACCTAGTATGAAAAAACCTTCTGGTTGAGTCATGTAAACTTCTTCCTTTAAATCACCATTAATAAAGGAACTTTTCACATCCATTTTGTGTATTTCACAACAAAATTGTGTAGCTAGAGAATATATTAACCTGAAAGTTTTTATCTTAGCAGTGGGAGAAAAAATTTCCTCATAATCAATGCCCTCTTTTTGAGCATATCCCTTAGCAACTAGTCTATCCTTGTGTTTATTAATATTTTCATCTTCTTTGTACTTCATTTTGAATATCCATATGCATCTAATCTGATTTTTCCTTGGTGGAAGATCTGTAAGTTATCATGTTTTATTTTTCATAAGTGACTTATCTTGTGCATCCATAGCATATTTCCAAGGTTTATACTCTAGGTCTTTTGAAACTATGGATGGCTCAGTAGTTTCAAAAAATTTACCCATTAAGTCCAAATTGACCTCATTTCTAGCCATACTGTGAGTCCTCATTCCAGTGGTAGAGGTGTCAGGGACAATATCCAATTTTTCATCTTTAATCATACTTGTATACCATGTGGAAGAGGAATTTTCTTCTTTCTTCTCAAATACCTCAACATCCCGACTAGTGTATACCATCCTTATTTTTAGATCCATAAGTTTGTATCCAAGTGATTCATCACTATATCCTAAGAAGATAAGTTTTTCTAATTTCATATCAAGCTTAGTTATTTGTTTCTTAGTAATGTGCATAATCACTCTACATCCAAAAACTCTAAGGTATCAAATAAATGGATTATGATGTGACCATGCTTCCTGAGGTGTTATTCCATCAAGAGCTGCAGTGGGAACTCCATTTAGTAAATAGACTGTTATTTTAGTTCCTTCGTCCCAAAATGTTTTTGATAAACTTTCATCATCAATCATACATCTCACCATATCCATGATAGTATGATTTCACCTTTCAACAACACCATTTTGTTGCAGTGTGTGAGGAGGAGCAATTTGACAATGAATGCCATGTGTTTTCAAAAAATCATTGAGCTCATTGTCTGTGTATTCTCCCCCTCTATCTGAGCGGAGTGTTTTTATTTTCCTACTAGAATTTGTTTCAAAAATGGCTTTATGCTTCTTGAAAGTTTCAAAATATTGGTATTTTGTAGAATGAAAATATATCCGCATTTCTCTTGAAAAATCAACAAAGAGCATGAAATATTGAAACCTAGAGTGGCTAGGTCTCATTACTCCACATAGATTGGTATGCACAAAGTCAAGTTTTGAACTAGCCCAAAATGTACTATGTTTAAATGGTGCTCTATTTAGTTTTCATGGAAAACAATGCCGAAATTTATGTGTACCATTTTTTAGAGGTGGTAAACCCCTAAATATGTCGTATCGATGAAGTATGTCAAGATAGCCAAAACTCACATGTCCAAGTCTTCGATGCCATAGTTGAGCTGATGATGTATCCTTGGCTACAATTGCTTGATCATTTCATTCAATAAAATCCAACTAAAACATTCTTCCCACGTTCAAATATTTTGCAACAATTTTGGAGCTTCGAGAGTTATCTCGAATTAGGCACATCTTTTTACCGCCTTTACAATCAAAGTCAATTTTGAGACTGTCATATAATAATTGAATCACAAATAATTTTTTTTTTGTTAAACTAGGGACATAAAGAACATTTGTAATTTTCCACTTATCATGCCCAAGTGGTAGTTAAATGGAGCCAATGCCTTCAACACTGTATGCTGTATCGTCAACCAAAGAGACATGTTTTTTTGGAGGGTGTTTTACTCATTGTGAAGAACCAATCTTTCTTTCCTATCATGTGTCAAGTTGCACCCAAGTCAACATACCAAATTTGATTTTTAGAATTGGATCCTTTATTTGACTATGCATAATATAGGAAGTCCTCATCATCAAATTGATCTTCCTTTTCAATTACATTTCCTTGTTGATTTGGTTTCTTCTTCCACTTTTGATTATTTTGTTCCTATTTACTCTGTTATTGGCTAGATTTTGTTTGTCGGTAATTAATATTTTTACCACTTGATGATCCTTGTTGGAATGTGTGGTACAAATAATTCTTTTACTTGTGTCATTTTCGACCACAAATAAGACATTTTTGTTGGTTGTTTTGGCCTTTGTGAGTATTAAAATTTTTTTGAGGTTGTTTACTATACTTAGCCTAATTTTTTCATTTTTGATTAGAAGAAATTTCCTTCTCTTCAATTTTAGTAGTTGATTGAATAGATTCATCTTATTGTATCATATTCACTAACTCTTCAAAAAAAATTGTTTTACCAATTATGTTGAACGTGGTCACAAAAGTCCTATAAGAAGGAGGAAGAGCTATTAATACAATAGGAACAAGTGATGTGTCAGTTACTTCTTCTTCCAAATCTTGAAGTTAAGCATGCAAAGTTTCTAATCTTCTAAAAAACATTTCAACTTTCTTAGTTGGTTGCATTTTCAAGTTTAATAGTTGACTCTGGAGATGAAGTATTGTGTTCTTATTTTAGGACTCATATATTATTTTCAAATTATCCCAAGATTATTTTGCTATTGTGGTCTCACGAATATGAGGTTGTACCTCATCTGAAATACAAAAGAATATTATTAAATTTTCTTATTGATTTGCACAATCAACTGTAGCTTGTTGTGTAACATCTGTTACAGATCTTGTTAATGTACAGAAAACCACGGACCATATATTTTCAAAATCAAGTTGTGCATGTATTTTTTTTTCCATGCTGGATAATTATCAGAATGCAAAATTTGAGAATCTAGAAAAAATAATTTTGGTGCCATAATTGCAGCCATTGTGAAAAGTGATAAAAAGTAGAAGAAAAAATTGAACACTTTCCCCCCCTTATAACATGCACATCTCCCCCCAAAAAATATTATTTTATTTATTTTGGGCTCCTTTTTGGACGTGTACAATGAATTTTTGGCACTATTGGCCATGTTACAAATTTGGCTCTGTGACCGATTTTAAAAATTAAAATTTTGAACTCTTTGACCTCTTTTCAAATACAAAAATATAATTTTTGTAATTTTTATAAAATAAATATTATTAAAATCTAGACCAAAATGTAGATCTCGGAAAAACACACACTTTCAAAAAAACGGCACCTCAATCCGAGGTACCAGTTAAAAGTTATACCTTTTTTAAATTGCAATTTTAATATCTTTTCAGGCCCCTTTCAAAAAATGGAAAAAAAAAATCTCCTAATTTTTTTCGTTCTGTCTAAAAATGGAAAAAAAAATCTCCTATTTTTTCTCGTTGTATCCAGAAATGGAACAAATCACTTTTTAGAAGTGATTTTTTTAATAGACAAAAATGAAGATGAAGGCTTTCGTGCATGCGTAGTCCATTTTAGGACACAACTATAGTTTAACCACTTTACTTAAGAGTTATAATAACCCTTTGCCACCTTTTTTAGTATTGAATTCCTCCTTCCTTTGGCTTCACATAGGTCTGTTGCTGGCACACAATTTTGGATGCTAATTTTTTTGCATGCAACGTTGAATTTATTTCTTCATCTGTGTTGGATTTGTTTTATTTTTCTATGCAAGCAAATCTTCTTCTTCTCTTGAATGTTCTTAAATTGTGAATGCAATCTCTAGGTTGATTGTAGGATTCACAAAGTTGCTTTGGATAAGGATCTTCTCACAGGGACATAGAATTTATGTGTGGAGCTTGAAAATATTTGGTCCCCACGGTAAAAAAAAATGTATATATATATATTTTACAATACTTCCAATTTTAAAAAAAATTTGTAGGTAGAGGTAAATTTTTTTTTTAAACTAGAGAATGAAACAATGTCACCATCTACAATATAGTTACATCCATGTTTGAAATTGCTTGTGATTACACTCTAGGTGCTCCTCAACTTAAAATAAACCATGAACCAAGGTGTGGATTTGGGTAGGGACAGTGAAATGACTGGGGGCATCTATGGCTCCTCCTAGCTTTGTAATTTCTCTAGATCTCCCTAAAATTTCCTAAAACTTCCTACAATCCTCTCTGGATTAGAATGTTGCTTTGATACCAAATCTAAACAATGAATACTTGAAAACAATATTTGACACAGAAGCTTTGCACAGAAACAAGATGGTGCTTTTGTATTTTATTAATATCAAAATCAAGCATTAAAATATTTAAACATATTGGATAAATTCTATCTCATCCACAATATATGGAAACAAATCATCTAATCTGAGAAAATATGCAAAAATAGCATATTTCCCCTAACTGCGCCATTGCCCCTCATGTAAATCATTTGGGAACAAAATATGTAAGATAGAACATCATCCCACAAACATAGGGATGAAAACACTATCAATTAGTTAACTAACTAAGGATAACTAATACCTATTGAGATAAGTTTAAATTCATTAAATTAAATACTTTAACTTATTACATTTATTCAAGTATAGACTAGTGATGAATTAAGATAAGTTTTATTCCTAAAAAATTTAAGCACCATAAATGGCTCAATGTTTTTTATTCTCATTCTTTCATCTATCCTTAAGTCATGCTCTCTTATTCTTGGATTATTTTCCCACTTGGTGAATCCTCACTCTCTTTAAACTAATTCAACATTTTATAAATTTTGAATAATGTTTTTGAGTCATGTATTCTCGCATTCTTAGACTTCATTTCTTATCTCTATTGGATATTTACATTGATCCCTTTGATTTACACATGATTGAACCACGTTCCTCGCTTTCAGGATCTCATGCATTTAAAGAGTGTTGTCTTTTTATACTTTATTTTAAGTCTCTTGAATTTAAATATCCATGATTCATCCACGTATACCAATTATAGATCCTTGTGTATTCCAATTATTTTACTTTTCAAATATAAACTCTTTACTCTTGGGTAATAGATTATCCATATCTATAATAAGTTTATCCTTTTATGAGATTTCATAGTTTTATTGATATCTTGAGTAACAATTATGTTGAAATAATCGAAGATAGAAAACTTAGAGATTTTTGTTAGGGTTTAGATCTTACCTATTCATTCATGCATGACATCACCTATACCGTTATCATACTATTATCCCTTCGGGTTTTCAGTAGGATTTTTACTCATTAATTTTTTTACTCCACCTTTAGGATGGCGGAATGCCCCATTTTAATAGCCTCTAATTTGACTCCCTAATCTACTGATGAATGGCTCGTCGACAGATTGACTAACAACAATGGCACCAAAGAAATCATGAAAGTTTTACCTGCAGGTTTTTGATGAGGTAATGAGTCTGATACTCCTTTATCTAATGTTGTTCTCTATTTACTGACTTTTAATCATGCATGAAAATGGTTTGATAATCATACCCTAGTTTGGTATTTTGTTCGCTGAGTCGCCCCTAAGATCCTTTTGAAGAAATGGGTTCATAACCACTGAAAGAGTCATGGGGTTAAACTCTATGGGTTTCAAAACCTGAAAAAGGGTTTTTTTATTCTGTTTCTTCAATCGAGAACATTGTAAGGCCATTTTTAACCATGGTCCTTAGTTTATCCATAACTCCTTAGTTACGTTTTTACACTAGGGGTGGGACTTTCAGGTTTCTGACAAATCCAAGCTCAAATTTCTTGTTTGGATTGAATTTCTAGGACTCCCCATACCACCTTGGGGTTCAATTGGGGACTTAGTAAAACCTTTAGGGAGGCTTATCTATAATTAGAAACCAAATTTTTTCATGCTCGTCCTCAATGCCATGTGTGCATGAGATCAATTTGTTAAAGGAATTAAAATAAACCATTGATATTCAGATGGGGGACACCCATTTCTATCTAAGGGTGCTTTATATAAACTTACCGAATACTTTTTTCCATTATCAGTCATCTGAACACATGATTCATGGGTGTCCTCTTATAGCCGACTCTCTTCCTACACCCACTGATAAACCTCAAAAAAACTCTAAAGTCACCCTAGCTTCTAATGTTTAGAAAACCGTCACTAACAAAAAGGGTACTTTGTGAGGATCTTCAAAACCATCAGCTCCCACTTATCATCTAGTTATTAATAATGTTTCTTCTATGTCAATGACCCCTGTTAAATAATATGAGCCTGTGAAATCCGAGCCTTCACCTTTCTACACACCATTAGATGCATATGTTGTTACTCCTATTAAAATTCTTTGTCTTCCTCCCATTGCTCCCTTTTCTGTTCCTGAATCATTCTTGTGGACAACTCATCTCAAATGTTTAATAATCAACTTACATGCTATCGTAGCCCGTCCCCCTCAAAGGAAGGTGAGTATATACAAGAAAAATGTTTCCCTTGGAATTTAGGATATATTTTCCTAGTTATTGCTCAGGTATCTTCTTCTTATAATCTATTTTATAACCTTTCCAATATGCATGATGAGGGTAATATGTTCTTATAATAATCTCAAGGATTGTGTATTATTTTAATATACATGGGCTTACTGAACCAACCATGCGTTATCTATTCAGGGAAAATCATCTTCATTTACATCAGATGAAAACTTTATGTATACAAGTAGTCAAGCTAGATAGATTTTTGTTATACTTTGTATCTTGTATTATTTGGCCCCATGCCTTTTTTTAGACCTCTAATTATGAGCCAGGTGGTGGTGGATTCATGACCTTTATTTCTCTTGAGATTGTTTAGCATGTGTTTTTCTAGGGCTTATACCCCATGTATCAAGTGGTGTTATCTCTTTTTTATTTAGATGACTATATTTTTTAGGTTAGCCAATATCTATATTTCTAATGATGCAGGAAAGCAGGATATTCTTTTTGGTTGGTTTTCTAACTCCTTGTCAGAGGCTCTATGAATCATTTGCGGTGAATTTTATATGGTTGAAATCTTGGAGGATAAGATTGTGCATCTTACTATGTGCTTTTATGCAGGAGAGAGGGAGGATTGGTTTCATTTTAGGAACAAGCTTGGAAATTTTGATCCCAATATTCCCTTTTGGAACAAATCCTCTTATTCCTTGTTCACTTGGTTTAATTTTAGATAAGGACAAAATCAATGTTTTTAGTAGCTAGTTCACTCCCTCATGACCAGTAAGGGTTTTGTCTATCTTTCCCATGTTTTGTGTTGTCTTGTTTTTGTTTCTAACACTTCTTTTCTATCAAACCATTCTCCCATATTTTTCAATGTTACATGCTCTAAATATACAAAAAATCACCATGTTAATTATTAATTTTATCTTAACACCGCTCACCTTAAGCATTCTCAGACTGTGTCACACATACAATGAGTATATAATTTGGTTAATCGGTCTTCTAATGGCTCTGGATGGATCACTTGGTCAAATGATGCTATCAAGTGCACCACCACCTTTCTTACTATATATGGTAAGTAGGCCTCCATCGTTTGGAAAAATTCCCATGAAGATTCATATTGTGAGTTCTCCAAAATCTCATAAGAGATTAATGCATTACCTTTCAATTATGCTCTATAAACCCAGGACTCATGTTGGTGAAACACTCTTAAAGTCCAAAAAGCCTACCAGGCCCATGCGGTGCAGCTTCATACTCTCCTGCATTAGCTTAAAATTGGGTATTGAGATTCTAAGGAATTATTTACCATGTTGTGCGCTAAACATTCTTTAGACAAGATCAAGGAAATCTCTTGGGGAAATGCTAGGTTTACAAACTTTCTTGAGATTCTCTAATATTTTGTGCATCTTTATCATGGGGTTTTTACTACTAAACTTTCCACTCCATCTTATGACACGTCTCTTTTAAAATTTCTCCAAGTGGTTCCATGAAAATTTTCACAAACCCAATGGGTGGCCTGTGATAGGCACTTATCTGTTTCTATTCTTTAAAAAGTTACCTTTCAAATGTCTTCATATAAAGTTCCAGGGGTTGATGGATTTCCTGTTAAATTTTATCAAGCTCTGTGGGAAACTCTTGGTCCTTATCTCCATAATGTATACTTGGTAGCTCTAGAGACTCAATCTTTGGGTGACCTGATCAATCAAGGCAGTATCAAATTCATCCCCAAAATAGGATATCCTGAGATAATTTGTTATTAGAGACCCATTAATTTTATTAAAATGTCTTACAAGACCATTAATAAGGATCTGGATAATAGGATTTCTAATCTTTTTCCTTTGATAATCAGAAGTGAGAAAATTGGGTTCTTTAAACATAGGTATATTATTGGTAATATTATAGACATCTGGGAAGGTATTGAATGGGCTCGTCTTTCCTCTCAACAATATTTATTTATCAAGATTTATTTTTTGAAATCATATGAAAAAATTGAATGGTACTTAATTTTAACTATGCTCCAAGCTTTAGGAATTGATCCTCACTTTGTCAGGTCTTTCCAAATTCTCTTTCAAAATGTTGATTCATGTATTTAGTATCAATTTTTCCTAGTCTTCTAGGTTTGTTTTGTTTATATCTATTAGGAAAGTTTACCTCCTATCCCCTTCCCTTTATGTGTTGGATGTTGGAGGATTTAGTAATCTTCTTGTCCATAGCACGCTTCTCAAGGATTAGTGAAAGGTATTTATTTAACTTCTTATACTTAGAAGCTTATTAATGGTACTTTACTAATGATTGTTTTTTCACACTCTTTAAGGATGAGAAATCTGTTCATCATGCTCTTGGTTATCTAGATACTTTTTTTCTTTCTTTGGGTTCTACTATTTAATGGGAGAAAACTCACTTCTATCGACAATCTCAATCTCCTATTCTAGCTTAGTTGGATGGTATGAAATGGATTTGGATCTAACCTGGTGTGTAGTTTAAATTTCTTTACATCCCTTTCACTTTTGATGATAGTTCAGCTCATATTTTGTTTTAGGTTGTCCAACATGTTGAATGTGAAATTTATTTTTGGATCACCAAATCACTTTCTCTAGCAAGGAAATATAATATATGCTCTAAGGTTCTGACTATCATACATGTTTATTACTTTTCATGATGGGCCCCTCTAAATGCTATTCATGCCAAACTTGAGAAGCTTATTCATGATTTATAATGGGACAAAACTAAAGGGCATAGGGTGTTCCATAGGATTTCTTAAGAAGTGTAGTGTATGCCTAAAGAAGCTGGTGGTCTAGGATTAATTAATGTCAAACACTAGGGGAGGGATATTTGTGTTAAATGGATATTTCAAAGCCTACAAGGGAATGAAGAATGTAAAATTATCCTTTAGGATGGTATTTTCCAGGGTATACCTTTGGGAAGGCTCACTTGGAAGGGTCTTATATTTCAATCTCTCCTTGCCTACCTTTTTCCAGTTAAGATTAAGGGTACTTTTATTCTGCAGAGTATTTGGAAGGATTGGGAATTTTTGAAGCCTCACCTTCTTTAGGTTGGAAATGGCTTTAGATTTAGCATCTCTCTCAATTCCTTATCTCTTTGATGGTCCTCTCTCTTTTATTTTCAATATTCCCCTTGGCATTGGATACTTAGGCTAAAGATCTTAGATTTTTCAAAAAGGGGATTAAATTTTTTGGGAATTTGTTTTGCAGGAAATATCATTCCTAGATTTCTTGGGAGACTCTATCTTTGAAATTCCACCTTCTTAATACATATTTTACTTCTATCTAATAATTAATTAACTTTATTCCTAAAAATTTATTCCAATTTTTTTCACCTAGAAAGTGGTTTGCCTAGGAGATTCAACCATGTTACTTGTAGTTTAGAAAATTTTTTTGGCATATCTTTATAACTAACATTTTGTTCCATTTATGAAAATACAAAAATAATGCCATATTTAATAATGTTCCTCTTGATTATGATTTCTCTGTTACAAATAAAGTGGCTATGATTTCTACTGATATGCTCCATATTCAATTTTTTTTTTAAAAAGTGCAGTTAGAGGTGGAGTATATCCAATGCCTCCTTAACCATTGGGGTTAAACTCCCTAGGTCATCAATAAGGTGCCCCTAAATGCACCTATTTGTTTCCTCTTTCCACCTTAGCATCATCATTTGCCACCTCTTGTTCAAGGATGGGGGGTCCTCACCACCATCTGAAGAGTCCTTGGAGGAGGTAATGTCATTCAAGTCTACCTTCACCTGAGTTTTCTCTATTTGGTGATCTTGTTTGGATTGGATTGTCTCAAGAAAAATTACCTTGACTAGATTTCTCCATTTCTTCTCACTGGCATGATGAAGATCGTTCTGAAAATTCGAAGTAGGAAACTAGCTAGGGTGTGTTGGAGCTTATTTTTTATGAGGCTCACCCCTCTAGTTCAAGTTAGGGTTATAAGCCTGAAAGTATACCTCTTACTCCACCCCCTACCATCATGTTTGCAGTTGCTATTTTATGTTTATGCTCGTATTTTTTTTTAAGTTTTCACTTTGTGGTTATTAATGTAAGTTATTTGAGCTGAATTGGCCTTTTTTGAGGCCTTTTTGGATTGATTTTTTTGGACCCTCGTTAGACCCTGAAAATTGACTAAGTCCCAACAAAGAGGAAGAGTGCGGGTGCGCAATACAATTAAGGAGAAAGAAACTCAAGGAAACGTAAGCAAGAGAAATAGTTAGCACACAGAAGTAGGATAGAGTTTGAGGAATTTATAATTTTATTAGATATAGTATCGCAAGAAAAACATGTGAATACTCGAGTAGGCTTGACTAGTGGAAAAGGTGTTAGTCTAGAGTCTTGGAACTCAAGGAAAGAATATTCCAGGAAGGGATTATTCTAGAGGAGGATCATTATAGTTAGTGGAGGTTTTTTTAAGCTGACATAAGCACTCGAATATGGAAGGGCATGTTTCCATCTGACATGTAGCCTGATCATGGATAAGGTTATGACGGTGAAGGAGAGCCCCTGTTTTCTATATAAGGAGGCTTTTGGATCAAGAAGATGATCTTAGATGATAGATAAAGAGGAAGGGTAGAGATGTATGAGTATAGGGATTCATGTATGAATGTGATCCGGTCCCAAACTAGAGTTGTCATGGAAGAACATAACTAGGGATCTTTGTGCAAAGTAGTTTTGTAGGGTGAGATTGTCATTCCTTGATGTATTCAGTCTGATATGACCCTTTTTGATGTAATATGGATAATCTAAATGATTATAATCAATATATGGTGCTATGTTCTGAATATCTATGTTTATGGACGCAACCCTGGTGTTTTTCATGTTATTTATAGTTCAGATCTATTTCTCTTATTTTGTTGCAATATTTATATGTATATCATGGTGTATTTATGCTTAGAGCTAGTTCTTATACCTCTTTATTATATTAGTTTCATGTATTTATGTTCCTAAAAATGTTCCTTAATTAATGGTAAAGAATTCTCATAAGGCTCACATAAAACATGGGCTCGAAACTTGTGCGTGCCTCGGGTTAGTGCCCAACTTGTGTTAGGTGATAGGCCAGTGTGCTTGGGGTTTAAAGGGAGTAGGGAAAAACTAACTACATCTTTCTTTTATTACCGAGACCTCTTTTGAAGAAATTGTGAAAATGGTGTGTGATGACATAACGTTTGACCTTGGACACCATTGAAATTTTGATTTAAAAAATGAAGGATGAGTTTGTACAGTAATTCAGTAATTGATGTGAGTTTGATGCACATAAATGGGTAGAAGAGAACCTATATCATGAGATTCAAGAGACCTTCTTTTGTTGTTTCCCAAAAGAGGTGTATGAATGTTTATCAACATATGCATCATGAAGTAGTTTTTATTATAAAGCTCATTTTTGGACCCAAGAAGAGTATAAGAGGCTACATGATGTTGATATGACCTAACTCGTATCATTGATCATTGGTGGAGTGGAGTGTTGACCAGTTATACATTTGAATATGTGGTTTCTATGTATTATTTTCTAGAGATTATTGAGTTTGATTTCTTGAGGAATCACTCTCAGTATGGAGTAATTTCTGATGGTTGGCTAACTTCCCTCTAGGAATGGGGTGCTGGGGATAGTTTGGAAAGAGATGGCAGACCTTGTGATTTAAATGGAGAGAGAGGAGATATGGCTCAAGTATAATGACGCGCGAAAAAGGGAGTTGATGAGAAAATGCAAATTTGTAAGAGTGATGGACTTATGGAGATAGATGTTGTGGGATGGACGTGAGGTTCTCATGAAATACATAGAACCTAAATATTCTATGTTACCCCATCTTAGAAATATGTAGAGATAAAATCCAAAAAATTCTAATGAGATCTCATCATATGGAGAAAGGAGGAGACCCATAGGAGCATACCTTAGTCCACATAGTGACTAAACCCTAGTTCTTAGTTTTCCAATTCCTATGAAAAGTTTTGTTAACCTGATTGGTATTAATATTTGTGGTTGAGCAGCACCTACTAGACATAATTTCTCATTTAATTCATCTATGAAAGCCCAAATATTTCATGTTTTTGGAGGCATCATTTCTTACACAATATTTTGGCAAATTATGGGTACAAAAGCTTTGAGTACCACATCTACGGGTGGTTCGATGTTACAAACTGTTGGTGTGCATTTTAGCACAATAGTGGGGGCGCAAGGCACAACTACTACCTTAGGCCATTTACCTACTATAGGAGGAGGATCTGGTGGATCTTTAGGAATATGAGTTAGTGGTTCTGTTGGATCTAGTGGTGGTGGAAACACATGAAGAGTTAAAATTTTGGTACTGGTGGACAAGAACCTCAACAACCTTCGTCGGTGTTTTATGAGATGTCTCTGCATTTACCTGATTACAAGGGTGTTGAGAATTTTATAGAACATGTAAATAAATGTGAGTTGCTATGGCGTGCTAAGGGTATCACTTCCCCAAAGAAAAAGGATAGTTAGTTTGATACTACATTGCAAGGGCGCATGCATAGCTAGTACCTAAAGTATGACCCACATCAAAAAGTAGTGGATTTGAATTTTGTTATGTGATGCCTTTTTAGCAGAATTCCATGTTCTTGAGTTTGAACAAAATATCTTTAGCATGCTCAAGGTGATTAAACAAAATATGGTAGATAGTGTGTGGGAGTATGACATGCACTTTAAGACTCTCTAGTAAATATTTCTTGATGATATCCATCCATCTCAGTATGCTCAAGGGTTCGTTGGAGGATCGATAATGTCTTTCAGAAGATTAATTTCCCATAAGACTTCAAGGATCCACATGAGGCCTTGGAAGCTTCTCTACACACTCAATCATTTGGAAGCATTGACACTGGGGTAATCCCATTTTTGGAATCATATATTGCTGCCATGGAAAAGAAACTTGAAAAAATATGTACAAATTCAGCTCATGAAACTTGTATTAGACATTGGTGTATAGGTTGTGAAGTAGAAGGACACACGAAGGATATTTTCCCTCAAAATTCAATGTCTGTTATGTCAGTGGATTCTGATATTTTCCATGGGGATCATGATGCAATTAGGTTCCTGTTATTAGAGTGCGCGATCTATAAGAATGTTTCATGTTACTATAAAATTTATACATCTACAACCCATGATACAAAGGACTACAAACTAATAGACCAAATCCATGACACCACTGACACTGGTGTGTGCCAAACCAGCATTGGAAGAGGTTTAAAGGATGAAGGATGTCAATATGAATTGTGCCAAAATGGAGGCGGTCAAGGAAGAGGTTTTTGTGGAAGATTCAAAGGCCGAGGTGATCAAGGACGTAGAAGTGAGTTCCCCCGTGGAACTTTTTACAATTATGGATCTACTAAACACTACAAGTGTAAATGTGTGGATCTGATATAATTCTCATGGTGCAATAAAAAGCATAAGTGTGAGGATTTCCCTGAGTTTTATGAACAAATGACCTAGAACTAGAGGAAGGACAAGGGCACGGGAATGGTTAGCGTGAAGCGGGTTGATCCATTATGGATGAATAGGGTGGAATATAACCCTGAGTTAGAACTAGTCCTGGTGACTACGTGGGAAGAAGCCACTCACGTCAGGGAATAAATAAAGAAAAGGCCCCTCATTATAGTAGAATAAGTGTTAGATTGAAATTACCATGATCCAAGCCATCAAAAGGAGGTTTACCAAGAAACCATGGAGGTAATTCCAAACTTGCAAGGAAGGATTCAATTTCTAAAGGAGAAACCATGAAAGTTCGAATAGAAAAAGAGCATTGAGGTCCCTTAGAATGATATGGATGACGTTGGAGAAGTATGTCAGATGTTGCACCAAGAGAATATTATCCCTCTATTAGGGGAATAGTTGAGAGAAAAAGTGACACGCGGTGGAGGTGAGCATGAGAGACAAGTATTCCATGCTAATCTACCCCCTCACAATATTGATTACGATAAGGAATCGCATTAAATGTAGTTTTTTATGGATGGAGTTTAAGCAACATATTGATTTACACATGCATGGAATTGAATTTCCTTACCTTAGATGCATAGAATCAAATGGGAAGGCCCCCATTGTAGCCATCTTCAAATGTGTTGTATAGGGATAATTGAAAAAAAAGGTTATGCCCATTGGATTTTGAAGGATGCATACATAACCATTCAATGGGAAAGGTTTACTGGGGATTTTGAGGTTCTAGAACTCAATGAGGTAGAAAATTTACCAGTATTACTTAGATGCCCCAGGTGTTATAGGAATCACGTTGATTTGTGCTTCAATAAGGGGTACATTAGTTTTGAAAACAATAAGGAGTGCATGACTATACCACTGATAGATCAAAGGTCTGCATCATATGTGGAACCCTTAGGAGAAGAGTATCTTGATAGAATACATGTGCGCAACATTAGGTACCGTGAAGTTATTCATCCATCGAGAGAATGGGTCATTCAGCGGGAAGATTCTTAGTCCATGGGTGACATGACTATAATTTCATGTGACAATTAGGTGCATGGGATCTATGAATTGATTAGAAGACAACTAAATGGATCTATCACTCAAGTTATCAGGGCACACATAGTTAGGTTTTTAGGAGGAAGGTAGTTACCAAGTTACATTGGGGAGGGAAACCCTGATGTCTTTCTACAAAAAATGGAGGTCTAATGGACATGTCAAGTAGAGAGGAGGAATATGCTATCTTATACCTTGAGTGGGATAGTAGCGCGTTGGTTGGCGACACATTACAATAATCTTCTAGATTGGTGCGAAGTCAAAATTGTGCTCTCTATTAGGTTTCTCTGAAATAATGCACCATATAAGATATGTGACTATGATGGGAAGGGATCTCCCTCATACCATGTTTAGGAGTGTGAGAGAACTAGAAGGCTTAGAAGCCTTACCCCATTCCCTATGGGTGTAAAATTTCTATTCCACCTTGTAGGGTTGTGCGCATGCATGTTATATCCATTCGGAGCTACGTCGTCAGAGGGGAAATTGGAAAGAGATGATTGTGGATATTATTAAGTGCCTTACCTTAGGAGATAGTTCCATGGTTGAAGACAACATTTTGGATTTATTGGGTGAACCATAGTTGGCAACAAATCAAAATAATTTTCTAGAGTGGTGCGAAGTGAGAATTGAACTCTTTATTAGGTTTCTCTGAAGTACTGCACCATCTAAGATATGCGACTATGATGGAAACGGATCTTCCTAGTACCATGTTCAAGAGTGTAAGAAGAACTTGAAGGAAGGCATGGAAGCCTTTCCTCCTTCTCTATGGGTGCATAAGTTATATTCTACCTTGTAGGGTCGTGCGCATGCATAGTATATCCATTCGGAGCTACGTCATCCGATGGGAAATTTGGAAGAGATGATGACAGATATCATTAAAAACTTTGAATATCAATCTCGTAAGCCATCGGTAAATGAGGTGTTAAAGGTAGTTAATTTCCTTACCTTAGGAGATAGTGCCATGGATGAAGACAATATCCTAGATTTATTGGGTGAACCATAGTTGGAGGTGTGCTTCATAGAAAAAGAGATAGAAGAAGTACAGCTTGAGCGTGCCTACCTGGAAAAATAAAATGTTAAGTTGGTGTACCAGATAGATTACAAAGAAGTGGAAAATTTAAATTTTGATCACATAGATGCTATCTGTGAAGTATTGGACAAAGAATATGAGAGAGTGCGTGCCTACCATGAGCCCTTGAAAACGTTAAATTTCAACATTGGTATTGAAGAGGAATGAAAAAGATTATCATTGGAAATTATTGGAGGAACAAGGAGGTTTAAAAAATAGTTGAGCTTTCGCAGGACTTCCAAGATTTGTTTCCGCGTGGATACCATGAATTAAAGGGGGTTCATCATTTGTAAATGTAAATTCACATTAAGTTAAAATGGGTGTGCACCCCTGCAGGAAGAGGCCCTACAGGATGAACCAAAATTTGTGTGTAAATGTTAAGGAGGAAATCAATAAGATGATACAATCTAGAATCATTAAGGAAATTGAGGAATCTGAATGGGTGAGAAAAATGGTGATTAGTATCAAGAAGGATGGAAGGATAACGATATGTGTAGACTGTAGAGGTTTGAATGTTGCATGTGTCATAGACCCTTTCCCAACCCTATTTACTTAAGAGATATTGGAAGGTGTAGTAGGGCAGGAAATTTATTCTTTTACAAATGGGTTCTTAGATTATCACCAGGTAATAATTGTGAAGGAAGACTAGGAAAAGACTACTTTCACCATTGAATAGGGAAGTTTTTCTTATACGTTCATTCATTTTAGAATGAAGAACACGCCTGGTATATTTTCACACATTATGGTGCAAGAATTTCAAGACTTTATTCACAAGTTTATACAAGTTTACCTAGATGATTGGACGGTATATGGGTTAGTAAGAGATCATTGTGACAATTTTAGATTGATGTTTTAGAGGCACAGACAGTTAATTATCTCTCTAAACATTAAGAAATATGTCTTTTATACTTCATTTGGCACACTACTAGGTCACATCATTTACAAGGAAGTTTTATTGGTAGATCCATCCAGAGTTGTTATCTTAGGTTTGGAGGAGACTACTAGTCAAAGCTTCATGCATGGATTCTTAGGGCGTACGGATTACTACCAAATATCTATTAATGGATATGCCAAAATCTCCATGCCTTTGGAAGATTTGTTTAAACAAAAGAGTAAATTCTATTAAGGTGAGGCATAATAGGTGAATTTTGACACTTTGAAGGATAAACTCATTACCACACCCATTTTTGCACTATATGTTGATTAGCGTAGACTTGTATAAGATTTTACGAGATGATTTTTTTTGTTGATGTGTACTAAAACATGAACGTACTAAAATCATGGAGGAAGCTCATGATGGCATTTTCGGACATCACTATGTAGGAAATGTAACCACGTAAAAGATCCTATTGGTAGGTCTTTAGCGGGAAATGGTTTATAAGGATTGTATAGAGTATTGCAAGGCCTGTGACCATTTCTAGCACCTCAGCTAACTAGAGCAGAGAGATGAAATTCCATTAAGACCTATTACAGCATTTGAGAAGTGGTTAATTGACTTTGTGGGACTGATTTCCCTATCCGTGTGCAGGACAATTTCACACTATCTTATAACTTGTATAAACTATCTTACATGGTGGGAAAAAGTGGTACATATAAAGGATTACACTACTGCTACAAAAAATAGGTTCTTATGGGAAAATATAATCAGAAATTATGGATGCTTTTTGAGTTTGACTAGTGATAGGGGAACCCAATTTTTGAATGAAATTGTTACACATTATGGCAGTGAATCACAAGACTACATCCTATCATCCTTGGGATGATGGAACTATTGAGGCCTTTAAAAAAAATTAAGCCACACATTGACTAATATGTGCGATGTGGAAAGAAGGAATTGGGATGATAAAGTGTCTATCGTATTATGTGCATATCACACAAATAATAAAAGATTGAACAAGGCCAATCCTTTTCAATTGGTATTTGGTGTAGAGGAAATTCTTCCTATGGAATTAATGTTACCATCCCTGTGTATTGCATGTGCAGGAGGATTGGTGGATGAACAAGCATCAGAAGAGTGTATTGATAAACTTATGGAACTTGATGAGATTCAAGCCATTCCTCGATAGTGTCAGAAGAAGGATAAAGCATGACAGAAGGCATGTCATGATTGTCATATTAAAAACATGAAGTTTGAGGTTGGGCAGATGGTTCTACTATATGATTCAAAATTTCTACGCCATCCTAGAAAAATTAAAGTTCATTGGCTAGGAAAATACATGATATCCCACATACTTAACTCATGTGCTTGCAAGTTACAAGCATTGAATGGAAAAATTTTTCCTGGTCATTTAAACGGGAGTAGGTTGAGTCCCTACTACAAATAAGTCTTCAGTGTGTTTGTAAATAAGTTAGTATTTACCTTAATGCATTTTCCTTTTTATGTGTTTCCTTTCATCATTTATTTGCTTTGTCTTTCTATTTGGTTTGTTTTGGGAATGCTTGTGTGCTAGTAACTAGTTTTTATCTAGAGGCTTTTTATGTTCGGAGGACCATGAATATTTTTAGTTTGGGGTGAGAGTTTTAGTGAAGATTATGGTAATAAGAAAGTTATGGAAGTAATGTGGATTGGCAGCCCAAGTCAAAAAATCAAAAGCATGTGGGTTTAGAGGAGCGTGCGTAGTAGAACTAAATATGGGTGGATATTGGTGTTAAAAGCTTTATAAAAACAATGTACAATGAGAAAAGCACAGAGCAACATGGGGTAGGTGATGGAAATAACTTGGTAAAATATGTAGAGGTAGATATACTTTGGCATGGGACTATACACAAGTTAGTCTGTGGTCAAAAATAAAAATTCCACCAGAAGGTTGCAGGTGTTTCACGTGGGTTTGCACACGGAGGAAAAGTACTGGAAAAACTACGCAGACGGATGGCGTTGGAAAAATATGACTTTAATGCATTTTTATGTTGTTAGGTGGCATCAAATTTTTTGTGGGAAAAATAAAAAATATATAAATAGAAGGTCGGGGTCAGTTATTTCTTTTACCTTACATTTGTTTGTTGAAGAAATTTTGCAAACTAGGGCATCCTTGCGAAAACAATTTATGGTGTTTTATGTGTGAAGTGGAAAGTTTAGCAGATTTGTGAACCAAAGTTGAAAGGAGTACATAGGCATGAGTGAAGGAGTTTGTTTGGTGGATTCCTACCCATATTTGCACTTTGTTGTGGAAGGTTAGATTTCCAAGTTAGGGTTTGTAGAGCTAGGGCATAGGTTTAGGAGAAATCTCATAGAGGAGTGAACATGAGGGATTGAGCAGATTTGAAGCAAGACGTGAAGAAGAAATTGTTATCCCAAATTTACCCCTAGGGTTAATTTTGATAAATCGTCATAAGTTTATTTAACCATTCAAATTTTGGGATGTGCAGACCACTGTAAAGTTCAGTCCCAGATTGTCATGAGACAAAAGAGATCAGATGGCCCAGCCAACTTAAACTTCATGCACAGTGAACATGGCGAAATGAGCTGGTCAAGTTTTCTGGCGAGTTGAACATGAGCTATTTATTTTGTCTTGTGAGTTGGAACAAAGCTAGATGATAGCCGAGCTATAGAACAAAATGGATGACTAGATCGGATTGATGGATTGGTTAGCTGGCTTAGACGGTTGGATGGATAAAACATTACAAGTTAGACAGAAGTTAGACACCTAATCAGCCGAAACACTAGGTTTGATGTTTGGGTTAGACGTCTAGATTGGATGTCCAAGTTGGTTGGATGGGTCGATCAGTCAAGTTAATTGGCTAGATGGATGGCTGAGGGGTTGGTTATGACATGACGTATGATCGGGTTGGATGGCCTGGGCATATGATAGCTGGGTTGGTCAGTCAACCACTATGGTAGTGTCATGACGGGCTCAGGATAGACTATACAGAAGTCACATGGTGTCTAATCCCCTTTGGATAGATGAAAAAAGGAGATACATCTCAGTTGGTTAACATACTAGTTGGACACATCGTACAGGCATGGTTATATGGCTTGACTGGGTGAAGGAGAAAAGGAGGATGGATGGGTCATAGGCCAGTTCGTTGGGTTTGACATTTCAAAGGTTGGACGACGTCCAACACTAAGTACAAAACAAGTTGGTCGACCCATTAGTTAGTGCTGGCTCATTGTTTGGTGGTTTCTTCAAATGTACGTCCCACATAGTTGGACGGTTGAGGTCGGGAGACACATGGTTATACATTTCATAAGGTTCGGGACCTATAGACGGTACGATGACATTGGATGGGTTACATGTTGGATGGCTCATGAGTCCCATGTAAGGAAAAGGTACGTAAGTGAAAGAAAACTCAACTAAATTTAATGTGATATGGTACCCATGTCTTTTAAGACAAAAGGTACCCTTAAGAAGTGACATTGTTTGGGTGGCCATACCACTTTAATGAGGGAGGGAAAAATTTGGCTATAAAAAGAGCTCAAACCCCTCATTTTTTAGAGAGACATTCTGGGAACCAGGGAAACTTTTCTAAAATTTTCACTCAATTCCATTTGAGTTGTGCACCTTCTCTTGGGCATCGCAATGTAATTATGACTTTGTGCATAAAATGTAATGGTCTTTGCATACTATAAAGCAATAAAAAATTTGTTTTGTGTTGTTTCCTCAACCCTAGATCATTTTTATTTTATTTTCTTGCCTCTCCATTATTATTTTTGTAGTTTGTGCATGTTCTTTCACTTGCAGGTTTATGATGTCATGCTTCACGGAGTCTTGATGGTGGATTATGATCTGGGTATGTGTCACATTTATTTGACTTCCTTTAGCCAAATTTTCACTTGTTTATCCTCCCTCAACAAAATATTTTCCCCCCTTCTTCTGATGTTATCACCCCCTTAGTGTAGGATTTCCCCCTTTTTCGTGCTTTTTCTCTCTCTCCCTGTCTCCTTGGAATTTGCTAGGATAGCTATAGTTAGGAATATTTTCCACATTAGGAGTAGTTTAGCATTATAATTAAGAAGAGGAAGCCGACCTTCTCCAAAGGACCATCTCAATTTTGCAAGTGCCACAGCTTGAGAGATGGTCCCATGTTGGAAAATTACACAAGATTCCCTAATCACAATTAGGCCATTTGGGGGGTGTTGTAATTTTGCATTAACAGTTTTGACATGCTAGTGGGACAAGCAGGTGAAATATTTATATTTCAAAGGGGTGTATTTTGGTCTACATTTTCGCTTCTTCAAGTTGATGTGCTCTTTATGAATATTTCAACATTTGGAGCCACATGCAAAGCACATATGGTGACTCAATCTAGTCAACAACCCATTATCAGAGTTACAGATCTTCCTGCATTCCATGCATTTCCATTTTTCCTTCCACATATTTCCACTTTCTTTTGTCCATGAAGTTTTGCAATCATGACATTGTTCCCCTCTTGGAATTCTCACACGAAGTAGCATTAGTACTATTCACGCTCGCCTCCTAACTCACAAAGTTCATTCTCAAGTTACTATTTATCCACCTCCAGATCTATACTTTAATGAAGATCAATAGTATGCGTACTCCTATGAAAAAGATCTGCAAGAAATTTTTTTTATGTACCAAACTATGGAGCTATTAAAGAGCTAGGGTATGCATATTGTGGAGGATACTTTCCTACACCTGAGGATATGAAGCTACAAAACAAAGTTCTACAATTGGAGGAAAAGATGGGACATCAAAGGGCTGTGAATCAATTACAAGTAAGAAAGATTGGTTTTAGGACCCTTTATCCATGGGTGGGCCCTATTCAAAGCTATTACATCCTACAGGAGAAGCTTGATATTATTGTTGAGATTTTTCCTAGGCTTACGGAGTGGATTCAGGAGATAAGAGCTTTTTTGGACAAGGCTAGTTAATCTTGTTAATGGGATACCCTAGCATTTTCATCCTATAACTCTCCCCTCACTCCCTAAATTTCACCATCTCAAAGGTAGCCACAATTTCCAAGCTTCTCACATGTTTCCCCCATTGTGGAATCCAATTTTCCATCTCCTAATCTTCCATCCCATCTCATCTTCTCTACCCTTTTTCTTTCCAAATACAAGTCCCCTCCATAAAATCCAAAAGAAATACCTTTCCCTCCACAACAAACCAAGCAACAACTAGTGGTGACCCCACCCACTACTCCTCCCACTTTCCCATGTCCATATTGGGAAGAGACTCAAAAATCCAGTCAAGGGGAGCAATAAAAAGAAGAGCCAATAAAAGAAGAAATGATTAGAATGTTGGTGAGCTTGGCTCTTCTATTTAGAATTGATAAAATCACCTTAATGGAGAAACCTTTGGAGGAGGGTGAGGTCCATCCACAAGTGGTGTAAGTGTATTTGGTTGCAGATGAAGTAGAATAGGAATAAGAAGAAATAGAAGATGACGAGTGGTCCCTTTGCTCAAAATGTAGTGTTTATGAGGGTATCCTGTTTTCAGAGGTTGTTTATCAATCACATGCTACAGAATAAACAAGGGAGGAAGAAGTAGCTCTAGGGCCAGTTGAAGAGGAACATATAAGAGAGACTAATTCAAATCTAGAGGCCCTAAATGAAGAAGACGTCATTGATATTTTATTGTTCTCAATTGTAGGGTCTCATTTAATCGATGAACCTATGATGGAGGAAGACTTTCAAGATGATCTCACTTCCCAAGACAATCCTTAAGCATATAAACTAGAGGAGTTTGACTTGTAAAGCTTTACATTGGAGGAAATGGACAAATGTGCACATAGTCTTGGTCTTTAAGCGTAAGAGGAACTCCCAAATGAGCAACAAACTTCAAAAAGTTGCAATAGTTTACAAATATTTACATCAAAGGCTACAATCATTCCTAATGAGATACATAATATAGTGGAGTTTATTACAATTGAGGAAGGAGAAGAAAGAAAGGATGACACCACTACGAAATCATTCATCAAAGCATAGGACCAACTATTTCTAGATGCATAAAAAGTTCAAAATCAGCATGCAAATAGATCCATTCAAGGAAGTCTACAGGAAGGTTCCATTGTTGGAGTTGAAACTCAGATTGATGGGCACATGCAGTGGGTCAGACCATGCCCTATCAGGTACTTGGATTCATTGGAGCCAAAGCAGAACCCATAGCCAGTCATGCTCATTTTTAGGCATGAGGATGATATTGAAAGCACTAAAGGTCAGCCACAACACCTTGTACCACATGTAAAACTACAAGACGCATTAATTTTATTTATGGTTGATGCTTTAGGTAGAAGGGTGGTAGATATTTTTCCACTCTTATTACATGTCATGTCCTTTTTAAAATTAATTACATGGCCGCACTTTGTAAATAAGGGAATCTATTTCTCCCTAACTGTTGTAGGCTTGGTTTAGCTTTCCCTTATTTTGGTTAGTGTAGAGTAGGTAGGTGTGCTTTCAACAGAAGGAGTGCTCTTGCACACTCTGCATATCCCACATGGGGTGTGTATGATTTTAAATTTTGTGCATAGTGTGTGTTGTGGTGTGTGGTTGCTTGTGCACAATCCCTTCATTGAAAGCAACAATGCTCATGGCACAAATCAGATTTTGGGGAAGTTTTCAAGGTGCATCTATTAACCCCAATATATCAGTACAGGTGTATCATTCTCCACGCATTTTCCTTATTCAAATTTTCATTTTTGGGGAAAGTTTACAAATTTATGTAAAATCCCAAAATCAACTTTAAGAGTAGGGCAAGGTAGTTTCTGCCCAAATGCTAAGTTTATAAAGATTTGGGTGAAAATTTTTCAAATGGAATAGATCATTTATTCAAGGTTAGGCTTGACTTCATACCCAATGGATACTTCAAGGAAATTAGTAAGACATCTAGCAGAAAGATGTCCCCGAGAGGTAACTATTTTTATCCCAAACTCACCCCCAAGATAATTTGGATAAATCATCATAAATGGACTTAACCATTCAAAATATGGGACATGCAGACACTCATCAAATTCAGCCCCAGATTATTAGGAGATAAAAGAGCTTAGATGGCTATGATGAGTTAATATTCATGCACGGAGAGCTGGCTTGTCATGGTGAAACGAGCTGGTCAGATTTTCTAGCGAGTTAGAACTGATTTGGTTGGGTTGTCTTGCGATTTGGAACCAAGTAGGATGATATTTGAGTTGTAGATCAAGTTTGTACAGATAGGTCGAATGAATGGATTGGTTGGTGAGGTTGGTTGGTTAGATGAATTAAAAAGTGTAGTTTAGACGACGATTAAATGGCTAGTTAGGTGACATACTCGATTTGATGCCTGGGTTGGACATCTGAGTTGGTTGGCTGGGTTGGTCATTCAGGTTAGTCAGCTAGATGCACGTACTAGGGGTTGGAGGATAGAGGAATGTACGATTAGGTCGGATGGCTTGGGGGTATGACACCTGGGTTGGTCAGGTGATTTAAATGGATGGGTTGGTCAACTGACCATTATGGCAGTGCAGTGATGCACTCAGGATGGATGCTATAGATGTCAGAAAACGTCCAACCCCCTCAGGATATACGACATAGGGTGAGATGGCTCTGTTGGTCTACATACTAGTTGGAGGCATCGTACAGGCATGGTTCAACGACTCATCTGAGTGAAGGAGATAAGGAGGATGGATGGGTCATAAGTTAGTTAGCTGAGTTAGAAGTGTCACAGGTTAGATGATGTCTAACCCTAGTACAGAACAAGCTGGTAGACCCATTTTTCAATGGCATATTTTTGTTGGGTGGTTGCTTCAAATTTATGGCTCACATAGTTGAATGATTTCTAACTACCCAGGGTTGGATGGTTGAGGTTAAACAACATATGGTTAGATAGGTCATAAGGTTGGGCTCCCGGTGATGGTACGCAGAGGTTGGACGGGTTACATATTAGACAGGTCAAACGTCCCAAGAAAGGAAAAGGTAGGTGGGTTACATGTTAGACAGGTCATGAGACCTATCATTTTTTAGAGAGGCATTCTGGGAGCTAGGAAACTCTGGAAATTTTTTCCCTCAACTCCATTTGACCTGCGAGCCTCCTCTTGAGCCTAGAAATGTAATTATTCCTTTTTGCATCAAATGTAATAGTCTCTACATACTATGAAGAAATAAAAATTATGGTTTGTGGTGTTTTTTCAATCCTAGCCCTTTTTTAGATTGTTTTCTTTCTTCTCTATTATTATTTTTATATTTTTTGCACGTTCTTTCACTTGCATGTGTATGATGTTGTGCTTCATGGAGTGTTGATGGTGGATTAGGATTCTTGGTTTTTGTCACATTTGTCTGACCTCCCTCAGCCCCTTTTCACTATTTCATCCTCCCTCAATAGAATATTTCCCCCCTTCTCTTGGTGTTATTACCCCCTTAATGTAGGATTTACCACTTTTCATGCTATTTCTCTCCCTCCCTGTCTCCTTAGAAGTTGTTAAGATAGTTGTAGTTAGGTGTATTTTCAGCATTAGGAGTAGTTTAGCATTAGAATTAGGTAGAGTAATCTTTCCTTCTCTGGAGGACCATATCAAGCTCAGAAATTCCCATAGTTGGAGAGTTGGTACCATATTAGCAAATTACAATGATTGCCCCACTCATAATCAGGCCATTCGGGGGATTCTATAATTTTGCATTAACAGAACTTACAAGGACTTAACAAGGAATAATTTCACCAAGGAAGGGATCAAACACTTCAACTAATAATTGACAAGGCAAGGGCAAGGGAAAACTAGTCACATCAACAAGTTTCAATGAATAATGGTACGTAGAGATGTAGTACCCCAATGACATTATATTAGGGATGGATTCGGTGTCTCTCGTGTGTAAGATGTTTATAATGTTATTAAAACCATATAATGAGCAACATAGAGAAATAAATAGGATTATAATTATTTCATCTGATAGGAGAAAGACACAAGATGACAAGACTATTTATTATGACTCTGTGAAAACCAAGATCACCAACCCAACCATGAAGAAGGCCACACACTTGTTGACCAAGTTGAATAGATAAGAGTGTTGGATGTAAGTGAATAAGAGATGGTTGAACATTTACAGGAAGATTTCTGATAGAACAATCTACAACTATTTGGCCTTCATTGCAGAGGATGTTGTAGATGTGGCACATGATAGGGGATAATATCTTGTATGGTATCATATTTATTACTATTGTGGTTTCAAATATTGGAGTGCTTGATGGGACAAATAGCTATGTTTGTTAGTACCTTGATGAGGACCCTTTCCCCACGAAGTGTTTTGAAACATACAGTTATGACATGATGATTGTTGCATATGAGGCACACTTGGAGAAATGGTATAAGAAAATGTGTGATGTGTTTAGCGTAGAATGTAGAATCCCTGAGAAACTAATACCCTTAGTGCATGGTGAATTTGAGTTTGTTGTAAAATAACACTTATGCATAGACAAGTTCTCTTTGACATATGGCTCTAAAATCCCATTGTGTAAGTTATCATCACACTTAACAGTGTAATATTTTCAAAGTGCTGTCAATAGGTTTAAAGATGCCAAGAAACTTATATTTTATCTAAGTGAGGTATACTAGGAGTACCATGCACTACACAGAGCATTGGTATACCCTAATAAACACATGCATGTGGAGAATTGTGTCTCTCAAGACATACATATGGTGAAGCCCGTGGAAATACCTATTACAGGAAAAATGATGGTAAGGGTGTATATACACATAAGGACCAAGTTGCATAAGGGTTTGTATGTGGAGGATGATGTATCCATCCTAGAGGAACCTACTATGATGAAGGGAAGAAAGAGAGAAAGAGAAGAGACTACATCAAGTAGGGCACCGAGCACGTGCACAATTCAGACTATAGTAGCGTAGGAGTCATGCACATGTCTAAGTAGTTACACAAGGAGGAAAAAATCCTGCATTTAAAAGAGAAGTTTCTAAGAAAGAAGAATCTGTTGTGCTAAAGGAGTCATCGGTGAAGAAGAAGCAAAAGATTAAAAAAATCTCAAACTATGAGGAGATGGAGAGCATGAATGGTGATGAATCTGAGGAGGAGGATGAATAGTGTGAGGAAGGTAAGAGTCCTCCTATGCATGATATACCCAAATCTGATGAGGAGAAGAATTATTATAAAGAGTATGCTAACAATGTGGGAGGAAGTGAAGAATAAGTAGGGACCAATGCGAAGAATACCCCACACCTGGAAAGAGGATAGTTAGAAGATATTGTGGAAAGAGAAGTGGTAGGCATCATGAAGAACTTGGTGGAGCATGAAGTGGAGCACAATGCTGAGGAAATATTGTAGAAAATGGAGGAGGCATGAAAATATTATGGGAACATGGGTGGAGATCCCAGCTTAGCAGTGAGATTCCTGATAGTAGCGTGCACTAGTGGCAAAGGTGTGATAGTGGCACAAGGACCCTTAATGAACAAATTCAGTAATCCAAACAATGTCCTACGCACACGGTTTCAGTGAAAAGTACCCAAAGACCAACTCTTTTACTGGTGTTCATTTGATTGAGGAAGTGCATACACATGTACAAGGAAGATGTTTTCATGGACCTTTGAGTCCCATGTGGATGATCTTGAGTTTGAGATTAATGCAGATGCCTTGATAGAAACTTAGAAACTCAATGAGGTGAACCCTATTGTGGATGCTCAACGAGTAACTGATGAGAAGGTATGTAACATGCCCAAAAAGATATTTGTGTAGGTAGAGGTGAGGTTATTCCGTAGGAATAATAGAATTAAGGTCTTAGAGGAACAATTTGAAGGAAATAATAAGTAGATAATTAAGAGGGAAAGAGAGATCAAGCAGAAAGATCTAATCATTTCTCAGTTAAAGCTTAATTTAAGAGAAGAGAAGGTGAAGGTGCACAAGGTGTACAATAAAATTGAGAATATCTCAGACTTAATTATTTTAGCGTGGCTAGATTTGGCCCCCCTACACATACGTATGAGTCGGCCTTTCTCTTCTTAAAAGACTTAACATGTTTGATTATGATGCAGAAACAACCACTTGCATTGGAGTCAGCAGAGAAAGTTCTGATGCAATAGAGGGTTGACGAGAAATCAAATATTGAAGAAACCATAACTTGGTACTCTGAGCTCCTTACTCAGTTAAAACCAAGGTGCACATGGTTGAAGTTTTCTATGACAATTGTGAATACAAAGACCAAGTGGCAAGTATTTTGGTTGCCACCCATGAGGAGGACCTAAAGGAGTTTCAGGAGAATAACAAAGGTAACAGGGCAGCATGAGAAAATATAATAGCAGAGGTCAAGAAGAAATACGAAGCGATTGAAGGCCTGAGGGTTTCAATTAAAAATAAATATAATGAATTATATCCCCATGTACTTGAAGGATGGACACACTGAGTGCCCTTAGCAAGCAGATGGAGAATATTGTTGATACACTAAAGGCTAAGGGAGAGGAGTTATCATTTGATGAAGTCAATGCACTAATAGGGGATTTATTTTAATAAGCGCAAAATGAGGTGGATTCCTTGAGTAAGATTAAAGAAGGTTTGGATAAAGACTTCCCCATCCTTCTCTAGCAGTAGGAAATTCTTTCATTCTTCAGCGCAAGTTGGAAGCATGTTATTATTTCACCCCATTATTTATTCTTTGCAGAAGATCAGATTGTTTTCGAGGACATAAAATAACTTTAGTGTGGGGTGATGTTAGATCGTGAAAATTATATAAGTCCCGAGGCAGAGGAAGAGTGCGTGTGAGCAAGGAAATTAAGGAGAAAGGTACTCAAGGAAAGGTGCACAAGAGAAACAGTTGGCACACGGAAGCAAGATAGGCTTTGAGGACATAGATATTTTATTGGATATGGTATCACAGGAAAAACACGTGAAGGCTTGACTAGGCATGAAAAGTGGATAAGGTGCTAGGTTGGTGTCTTAGAACTCAAGGAAATAATATTCTAGGAAGGGAATATTCCAGAGGAGGATCATTACAGTTAGTGGAGGCTTTTGTAATCTGGCATAAGCATTCAAGTATGGAGGAGCATGTTTCCACCTAGCATGCGGCCTAATGATAGATAAGGTTATGGATGTGAAGGAGATCCACCGATTTCTATATAATGAGGAATTTGGATCAAGAAGAGGATGCTCGATGATAGAGAAAGAAAAAGGGTAGAGAGGTACGAGTATAGGGATGCATGTATGAATGCGCTCATGTCCTAAACCATAGCTGTGATGGAAAAACATAGTGATGGCACTCTATGTAGAGTAGTTTGTTAAGGTTAGATTTTCTTTCCTTGATGTATTCGGTATTATATGAACCTTTTTAATATAATATGGCTATTGTAAACAATTATAATCAATATATGGTGCGTTTTTCTGAATATCTTTGTTTATGGACCAAACCCTAGTGTGTTTTCATGTTATTCATGGTTCATATCTATTTCTTTTGTGTTGCTACAATTTTTATATGTATATCATGGTGCATTTGTGCTTAGAGCTAGTTCCTTTACCTTTGTATTAGATTAGATGCATGTATTTCTATTCCTGCAAGTGTTCCTCCATTAATGGCGAAGCATTCTCACAAGGCTCATATAAAAGAGGGACTCGGTGCCTCTGCGTGCCTCGGGTGAGCGCCCAACTTGTGTTGGGTGATAGGCCGATGCACTTGGAGTTTAAAGGGAGTAGGAAAAAAACTGACTACAACCCTTTGCATTTTGGAGTGTGACTTTTTCCACCCAGATTTTTTGTATGATTAGTGTTGTACATTTTTTTTATTAATATAAAATTATACTTTTCAATCAAAATATCTTGAGTAACAAAATGACCACCATGTGTTCTCTTGCCAATTAGTCACCACAAAAAAAACTTATAAAAATCAATTTTAGTTTAAACTAAATCCATAAAAGTGTAAATAATATCAGTTTTTTAGATATCAATTTAAACATTTTTGAAAAACTTTCAAACATAATGAAAATGCGTGATCAACCTTAAATATGGGTTGGGTTTCTCACATATTCTTTATATGACATAAATATAGGTGAGGCTTCTCACATATTCTTTATGACTTAAACTTTATAAGATTCATATAATATAAAGTTTTTATGGCATTTCGAATACATTTTGAGATTGAATTTACTATAAGAGAAGGGGCCTTATTGTCACAAATGTTTTAAATAAAAGTTTACAAACATATCATTAGAGATATAAATAGTGTGAGCTCTTAAATAAATATGAGAGTGCCTTAAGGATATTTTTCATAACCACGTGTGCAAACGGTTTGAAGTTTTGATTTTGATATTTTTTCTTTTGTATTTTTTTAATTTTGTTTCTCTTCTTGTTTTCTTTTTTTATTCGATTTAAAATTTCTCTTTTCTATGAAAATGAGTCTTCCTCATTTAAATTGCAAGAGGGTCCCTGCTTTTCATGTAAAAAGTAAGAGTGTGTTGTACATAAAAAAACTAATCTAAATATGATTAGTACAATATTATTATTTGAATACATTTTTTAGGAGGGTGTTCAACTAATGGAAGACACGAGGATAGATTTATGAATATTTTCTATATCTTGTGATTATTTTACAAACATCTCATTAGAGACTTAAATAGTGTGAGCTGTTGGATAACTGCGAGAGTACCTTAAGGAGATTTTTCATAACCACATATGCAAACGGTTTGAGGTTTTATTTTGATATTTTTTTTCTTCTATAATTTTTTTAGTTTTGTTTTTTATTTTGTTTCTCTTCTTGTTTTCTCTCTTTTTTTTAATTTGATTTAACATTTCACTTTTCCATGAAAATAAGTCTTCAAGCACTCTTTTAAATTTCAAGAGGGTCACCACTTTTCATGTAGAAAGTAAGGGTGTATTGCACACAAAAAAAACTAATCTAAATATGATTGGTATAGTATGATGAATTAAATATATTTTCAGGAGGGGTTCAACTAGTGGAAGACAAAAGAATGGATTTATGTAGATTTTCTATATCTTGCAATTTTTTTCCGACTACCACACTTTTGTCAACACTATCATTGCTATCATTTTTTATTTTTCAAGGCTTGAACATGCAATTCATTAAAGAAAAAATAATAGTTTATATATTTAATGATAGGAAGCATAACTTCAACTTTAGAAGCACACAAATTGCAGTCTAGTGAATTCATCATTATCTCATGACTATTACAAGGGTTTGTTTACACACAAAAATAGAAAATGCACAAACTGCACCTAGAGTGAAAAGAACGTGCTGCTAGTTGTAAAGTTAAAATACTATTTTCATCTACTTTATCATATCTTACATAATGTACTTCAATAGACTTATATTAAAAGATGTAATAGTATTATGTTGTTTGCATACATGTAGTACGATATAAATGTAAAGACAAATTAAGATTTACAAAACTTAATAATAATTTAAAAAAAATCTTGATTGGTAATAGGGAGATTCAATGCAATAACATCACTACATTAAGTTTGAGTTAAAAATAATATTAATAATAAAAAATCTCTAAACTTAAACTAATATTCAAGATTTTACATATTTTAGGGGCAAAAGAAAACAAAAACCTTGACCTATGGATAAAGAATGCATCTGATTTAAGCTTACAACAAATATTTGAATTGCAACATCATACTCTTTGTTGTTATTATGCGATCATATTACTTAAAGGTGTACCAATCCACCACTAAAATTTCAAACAATTATAGGGTGAGAATAACTTGACAATAATAAACCTAATATTTGGTAATGTTTCGAAACTATTTAAAAATGTCTTTCAAATGTGACCGTTCAACAACATGTATTAATATTTAATTCTAAATAACTCGGGTTTACCTTTAGATCCATCCTCTTTTCCTCCATATGTCCTGTTAAGACATTTTCCTAGACATAAAAAAAAAAAAACATAGCAAAAACAATTTCACTGGCATCCATTTTCCAGCAGCATGTCAAAACGATAGAATACATTTCAAGCAGTCTGCATATCATATGGTTGGCATTATATCTTATTGTAGTATGTGTAATTTAAATTATTAACACGCCCATTTTTCTTACGTTAGTTCAAGTAATACTATTACATAGCTAGAATTAGACCACATCTTTGGTTCATTTGTGAGCTTGCATGGTTTAAGTGGCAGAGTTAATTGAAGATTTATAAGACGTTTAATTAAATTTCGGAATTTATTACTTGTTCCCCTTCACTTTTATCATAACCCTTTTATTTTTAATAAGACATTACAGCGGCCTCAGCATCTCAAATGGGCTGAGGAAGTTAACGACAAAAGACACACAAATGAGGAGGAAATAAAGCCGCTGTGACTGCAAAGTTTTGGTCATTTTCAGACCTAACCGCACTAAACTATGTAGAGATGCAATATTGCACTCTCCTCTTAAATCTGCGTAGAAAAAATTGTCAAGAAGACATAACATAACATACGTAAAGAACAAACACATACACGGAAACAGACACAGACACAGACACATTGACGGTCGAGGATTATCCATTGAGCATTGCGTTGGCTTCCTCCTCTTCTTTGGGATGTATGGGATGACCTTTCATATAGTCGTCCCACTGAGTTCTGAGTTTTTCATCCGACCATCCTTCATTGTTGTAGCCTTCTTTTTTGAGAACATCCTTGATCCCTCCTAAGGCTATTTCCCTCAAATTGTCCGTAACCTTCAACGTGGCATCTGCAACATGATTTTTAATGTTGTCTCTAGCTCCCTGGAATCTGTTGACGAACTCAGTGATATTGTCCCAAAACTTGGTGAGAAATGTTGAAATAGCATTGGAGATGCCTTTTACTGCTTTAACAGCACTATTCCAAAGATCTTCAACCTCAGTCATGACCTCTACACTTGAAACAACGACGCTCCATATCCTCTCGGCTTCTTCAGGTATAGTCGTCGTAAAGAAAGTACTAAGATCAGCGAAAATATTACCAGCTCTATATGGTACTGGGTTCACGGCATGAGTGGCATATAGTCTCACATCCAGATCAGCATTGCGTCTCTGTCTGCTTTCTCCGTGCTCTACAATCAGCCCAAAATAAGAAAACAAAGCTTCATCATGTAAAGTCACTCTCCGGGAAAACTGAATCGATCGCGAAGGTCGCGAAGCCAACATCGATTTCGTCTCCATGCCTCCAAAAGACACACGCTCGGGCAATTGTAAGGTATATAATACCAATTGTAAATGATGCAGAAAAACTTCTCACGGAATGTATGTATAATGTTTATATGGAAGTGTTACAACAATATTTAAGGGAGAGGACTCATTTATGGAGCATTACCCAATAGTGGAAATTGTTTTTGAAGGATTTAAACTGCTGCGATTTCCTTGTAAAGAATGTGATAAAACCTATGTTGTAAACCATAAATTTGAGTGTGACCCAAATTTAGGGTACATTTTAAAGACTTTTTGTACTCTCAAAGAAAATTAAAAAAATCATTTAATTGCCAAAGAGAACTACATTGAAAGAATGTAGAGATTGCCCATGAAATTGCAGGATAATTTCAAGATAAAAATAAATAAAAAGAGTGGAAGTTGAATGAGGAAGCTACAATCGGATAGCTCGCAGATTTATTCTTAGAGCCTGTTTTTCAGTGATATGGGGGACAGTCACAGGATTTATGCAGTGGTTGAGAACCACTATGCCAAGCACCAGAGCATAGTTATTGAGACTATAGGTGGCATTGGTGGCATTCCTACCTCCATTTTGTTTGATTCTAGTTCTTTTGATTCTTTCATTGCACCATCTCTAGTAGAGTGATGTAGGCTGGTGGCAATTAGGAAGGGTATTAGTTGGGACGTTGAGATGGCTCCGGGAGCCGAGATCTCTGTAGACTCCTTAGTCAAGGAGTATGTAGTGGATTTGGGACCTTTCACCACTACCTCAGATCTTTGTATCCTTCCTTTGGGCTCATATGGAGTCATCTTGGGTATGGATTGGTTGTTTGCACACAGGGCTAGGATGGATTGTTACCACAAGATTATATCTTGTGCATATGATTTGGGAGTTGAGTCAGTGATATCAGGGGTCAGAAGACCTGTTTCTATTCTCACCATCTCTGCTATACAGCTTAAGTAGTGGATGCAACGGGGTTGTCAGATGTATGCTGTTACAATCAGTGACAAATAAGAGGATGGGTCTAGTTAACCATCGCTAGATGATCATCCCATTTTGAGAGAGTTTACAAATGTCTTTCCAGGGGAGATACTGGGGTTACCACCTCCACATGAGATTGATTTTCATATAGATCTGGTTCTGGGAGAAGAGCCTATCTCACGAGCACCTTATCGGATGACCACCCTAGAACTCTACGAGCTCAAGTTACAGCTAGAGGGCCTTCTGCAGAAAGGCCTTATCCGTCCAAGTGTATCCCCTTGGGGTGCACCGGTGATCTTTGTAAAGAAGAAGGATGGATCCTTTCGGATGTGTATTGATTACCGCTACCTGAATAATGTAATGATTGAGAATCGTTACCCCCTTCTATGCATTGATGATTTGTTTGTACAGATCAAGAGAGCCAAAAATTTCTCTAAGATAAACCTTAAGTCAGGCTACCATCATCTAAGAATTTCGGAGGTGGACATTCATAAGACCTCCTTCCGTATGAGATATGGCCACTATGAGTTCACAGTGGTACCTTTTGGTTTGACTAATACCCCCGCAGTATTTATGAGTTTGATGAATGGGGTATTCAGGAATTTCTTAGATTGCTTCATGCTCATCTTCCTTTATGAAATTTTTATTTACTCATGTACGCGTGAGGAGAACAAGGGACACCTTTGCTAGGTTCTTCAGTGTCTTCAAGAGTAGCAACTTTATGAGAACTTGGAGAAGTGTGTATTCTTTCATACGAAGGTGCAGTATTTGGGTCATATCATTTATGGGGAAGATATCATCGTCGATCCTTCCAAGCTTCCAAGATTAGAGCTATCATGGATTGTCCAGCACCCACAAATGTGACTGAGGTGTACAACTTCATGGGATTAGTAGGTTACTATAGGGGATTTGTTCAGGACTTCTTTCGGATTGCACACCCCATCACCCATCACTTCCCTTCAACAAAAAGGGAAGAAGTTTGTTTGGTGGAATAAGTGCGAGAAGGCCTTCAGTACACTGAAGGAATGTCTCACTACAACACCTATTCTTGATGTGCTAGATCCAAAGGGTGATTTGTTTGTATGCATAGATGATTCTTTGGTAGAAATTGGAGCTGTATAGATGCAGAAGGGCAGAGTGGTGGCTTTTGAGTCTCGCAAACTCAAAGATTATGAGATTAATTATCTGACTTGTGATCTTGAGTTTGTGGCATTTGTGCATGCTTTGGTTCGATGGAGACACTTTCTAATTGGCCGTAGATTCAAACTCACAACAAATCACTTGAGTCTTCGTCACCTCTTCATGCAGCCCAATCTCAACACTCGTCACCAACGTTGGATGGAGTTGCTTTGTGAGTATGATATGGAGATAGAGCATGTGAAGGGGAAGGAGAATGTGGTGGCAAATGCACTTACCAGACAGAGACATGTAGCTATTGCCACCTCAGTAAGCATAGATTTGCGGAGCAGGATCCTTCAGCAACTTCCTCTTGACAGCTTCTAAATTACAGTTCAAGCAGACATCGAGTCTCAGAGACCCCTCGAGGTGAAGTTTGATGATTTGTATTTAGAGGTAGATGGCCTTCTCAGGTGCGTAGGTCAGATTTATGTTCCCAGAGATGGAGGCTTGAGGCAGGACATATTGACACAAGCACATCGTGCACCCTATTTAGCCAATCCTGGGGTGAAGATGATACACACTTCTTTAAGATAGTTGTATCACTGGAGAGGACTTTGCAAAGACATGGCTTAGTTTGTGTCACGTTGTTTAGAGTGCTAGAAAGTGAATTCCGAGCATCAGCATCTATCTCACCTTCTCTTTCCTCATGCTATACTGGAGTGGAAATGGGACACCATTTCCATGGACTTCATTGTTTGGCTACCGATGTCAAGATATCACCACAACACCATCACGGTCACGATTGATAAATTGACAAAAGTGGCTCAGTTTTCTCTGGTGAAGACCACTTATAAAAATAGTGCAGTGGCATGGGTATACTTAGATGAGATTGTCAGGTTTCACGGGATCCCACGGAAGATTATTTGTTACCGTGATCCTTTGTATACTTCCTATTTCTGGACTACCATGCAGTATGCCCTCTGGACGAGAATCAACTTCAGCACAACATATCACCTCGAGATAGATGGACAAACTGAGTGGGTGAATCAGATTTTAGAGGACATGCTCAAGATGTATGTGATGGATCAACAGTCTAGATGGGAGGAGTACCTGTACTTGGTGGATTTTGCCTACAATAATAGTTTTCAGAGTTCTATAGGCATTGCTCCTTTTCAGGATTTTTTATGGTAGAGAGTGCAGACACCTCTTAGTTGGGACATGTTAGAGGACATAGTTTATCTTGGACCAACTTTGCTGTAGAACATTGAGCAGTAGGTGGTTTTGATCAGACAAATATTGTAGGAGGCATAGGACAGGTAGAAGACGTATGAAGATCAGCATAAGACCAATCGTAGTTTTGATGTGGGCATCAAGGTGTTCATTTGTGTCAGACCACGTAATATCCCTATCCGATAGTGAAAAGGTTCTAAGTTAGATTCTAGATTTGTTGGTCCTTTGATATCTTGGAGTGTATCGGCCCTTTGGCCTACCGTCTAGTGTTACCACCTAGCTTGTCTCACGTACATGATGTGTTTCATGTTTTAGTTCTTAGGAGATATATTGAAAATCCTTCTCATGTGCTGGATTGGACCTCATTGTAGGTGTATGATCAGGGGTAGATGACGGTGGAACCCATTCACATTATAGATCATAGGACCTTAAGCCTTCGAGGCAGAGACATTAACCAAGTCTGGGTGCAGTGGGATAGATATGACGAGACATGGGAGGATGCTACTTTCCTACGAGTTGAGTTTCCACATTTGTTCTACTGACTTCCAGGAGGAAGTCGAGTTTAAGGGGAGGGGGATGTAGTGCCCACCTCCCTTTGACACCTTTTTGATACTTATCATGATACTGTTGATTATATCATGGACATGATTATGTACTTTATTATAGTATGATGTTAGATGTTAGATCATGGATTATTGCTGGCCTTGATTCAGTTATGATGCATGATGATTATTAGAGGTATTTTTATATATTGATGATAATATGCTATTTGACATGGTTATAATATGGATATTGTGAGTAGACCTAGAAATGGAATTATTTGATAATGATATAGTTGTTGAGTAAAATTACAAATGATCTTACTAGTTTTTTGGATGTTGTTGTGATTCATATATCTAGATGATTTTGGAATTTAATTTAATTTTTTTTTTATGTTCTGATATGGCCATGAGGCTAAAGGAGGTATTTTTGTTTTGCAAGTTAAAATATCACAACAAACAATGGGGTATTCGAGACCAACCACAATGGAATTCTAGACGAATTCAACAAGGTCACCATGGCAACTTGTATTGTTTGTGTGTGGTTGTTTCGTTAGGGATTCCCATAGGGGGGTGATCACCTTTAAATGTGACCAAGGGATTTTATGTTTTTCTTTTATTTGGTCCCTTTTGTTTAATGTTTGCATGCATTTTATGTAGTGCACTTACCCCTTTCATTATTTATTTAATGTGGTGTTAATATTGTGAGTAATCATGTTGTTAAGTTAATTAATTAAAAGATATCATGAGAATGTAATTAATATAGTTGTTGGTTATGATTTAAAGTGTTGTAAGAATGAGTAAGTAATGTGTAAGTAATATGTAAGTGATGTGTAAGTTAACTTTTGAGTTTGAAACACTCCTCCTTGGAAATTCAAATTTTTCCTTGGAGGCTAATTTTGGAGGCTATTGAGACAAGTTAAACTTGTCGCATACCTCTTGAATTTACCTACAAACCATACCTATGGCTTGGGGGTTAAAATTATACTTTTATAATTCATTTTGAGAAGAAAAATTCTAAGTTTTAATTGCACTTTTCTTACATGGTTTAATTTTAGTCCTTTGGGGTGTGGGTTGGATTTGAGTATGTAAGTAAAGTGTTGTATTATTCACCCACCAATTTATTCTGCATTGGAGAATGAAGTTGAATTTTGGGTTAGGGTTGAGGATGTGCGATGTGGCATCCTACATGGATCGACCTCATCCTCTTCTCTCCCCTCTTCTATAAAATTTGAATTGCTTGCCTTGTTTTGGGTTGCTTCCCTTTGGAAACTCCTTTTGGGAAACTTTTTTTACTGTTTTGGAGCTCTTGGTTTGGAGAAGGTTTTGGAAGATTGTTACATGTTTGTGTTTGGCTAATTTGGATTGCTTTCATTGGGATAAATATGTTGTTTTGGAACTTGGAACAACTCCATCATGGAGAGGTAGGATCTAGGATTTTGTAATGCTTCTTTTCTATTTATGAAATTGTTATTATTGTGAATATTTTGGCATGTTTGTGGGATGTTGGGTAGATGGCCTAGGTATGGTGTAGGAGAAGACTATGGGGTTCATTTTGTGAGAGACAAAAGTGTTTTGGGGAGGTGTACGTGTGGAGGGATTTGGTATTTGAGTTCCACCTTACGAACAAATAGCTTGCATTTATTTAATTGTTATGGGATGTCATAATAGGTTCGGGAGGCATAAGGAAATGTGAGGAATAATGAGTACTTGGAGGAGGCATAAGGGCATGTCAGGGATTTGATAAATTATATTTTAGCAGTTTGAAATCAAGTGGTGATACCCATTTCCCATTTGGGAGGCATAAGTATCATCCCCCATAGTTTTTTTCTCCTTAGGCTTTCTTAATGAAGCCTTAGTGTTTTTTTTCATGCTTTAATGTAGTTGCAAATTACATTCTGTTTTGGACTGTGTTTTAAATGTGAAATTTGTATGTGTGTTTATGGAAGCTTGTTGTTGCCATGAGTTGAAACACATCTTTTATTACATTGTTGTTGGGGCTCGGGGGCCAATAAATAAGGATGGCTTATCCTTTTCATTGGATGTTTTGGTTGGGTGGAGAGTGTTGCCTTTCTCCTGCTCTTATTGTGATAAAAATTGGTAGAATGATAAATCTACATGTTGATGTTATTAAGCAAAGGAGAAAAAAAAGAAAACTGTTTGACAGTCCCTTGTTGAAAAAAAATCTTATTGTAACATTTCCCACTTGAAGTGGATGAACTCGTATATTTTTTGTAATGGAAATATGTTGTATTGAATATGAAAGTTGTAATTTTGAAATTTAAAGGATAGATATACTATATTTTTTTTTAAAAAGAAAAAGATGTATTTTGTATATTGTATTATGAAAATCAATAGAAAAGAGAAGTTGTAAAAGAAGGAAATATTGTCTTTTGAATAAAATTTGCACTCTTTTCCATGATTGGAAATACTGTTGTTTAAAATATGAGTTTGAAATGTATTTGAAATCTTTGTTTGAAAGGAAGAAATGTGTGTGAGGAAAATATAGAACTCTGTCTTTTGAAATGTGTAAAATTGGAAATCAGAATTGCATTTTGGTATTGAATAGTTTTATTTGAATCAACTAAATGTATTTTATTAGAATTGGAATGAATTCTATTACTTGGATGATGAAAATGGCAAATAGATCTTTTAAAATTTTATCTCTATTTTGTATTTTCAAACTAGCAAGTACTTTATCCAAAATGCATAGTTTGAACCTGTAATAAGGAAATAACAAATTAAATGATTAAATTGAAGTAGTATTCCCTAAACGAATTCAATTGGACACAAACACTTGAGGAATTTCTTAGAAAACTTAGCAAAATTGGGCTCAACCATTTGCTGTCGTTTTGTTGTCAAAGTTATTATTTTTTTAATTAGGAGTCAATCAAACAAAATTACATTCCAAATCCATACTAAATCCATCTAAGAACAATCCTCCATTTCTAACTGACATGCAGAGAGAGGAAGAAGATAAATTGATTAAAATTTCAATAAGTTAAAATTTAACAACTTGCCTTTAAAAATCATGCAAATCTTTTTTTTTAAATTGACCCCATAAAAATTAACAAAATGAAAAGTTAATGATTCTTGTGTAAAGATGACATCGAGAGGTTTCCAAAAAGTCATCATTTGCTAAAAACAAATTTTCCAATCAAAAGTTATGGCCTGCTGAAGTTCTCACTTCATTTTGCCTTCAAAAATATTCTAACTGTTAAATTGAATTAATAAAATATTGATAGGCAAACCTATGGGACAAAACATACCTTTTTAACTTTTTTTTCAAAAGCGCAAAAATCATGAAGTTTCTTGCCACCCCGCTGGACCGAAACCTTCTTTCAGGTGGAAAAATAATCTAAGATAAAAAAAAATTGGGAAAAATTTCTAAGTTTTCCCTGCGTCCCCGCCAGCCGTAGCCAATCATTGACTGACACGTGGCTTAGAGAGGTGTTGGCAGAGGCGTGGATATTTTTTTTCCTTAGCACTTCAAAATAATTTTTTGGTAAATTTTCCTAACTTCTCCTGCAAACTCGCCGACCCGTAGCCAATGGATGGCTGACACGTGTGTCCACAATGTGTCGACAGAGGCGCGGAGTGTCCCAAAGCTTTACGCTTCAAAAGTCAACTTTTCCAAAAATTTCCCCACCTACCCACCGATCTGCAGCCAATGAACGTTTGACACATGGCATCATGAGGCACTGGCAGAGGTGCAGGTGGGTTTTAATTCCATGCGTCTTTTTAACCCTTAAGGCAAAAATTCATGTTTGTCCCCGCTAACCCGCTTCCCTGCGTTGGCTTAGAATGTGACACGTGTCCCTTGTGGCCCGGGGTATAATATCATTTTTGGGTGTGATGTCCCACCATGAACTCACGTACGGATGGGGTTAAAGTGCACTTTTCACCCTAAGTTCCAAGAATCCAACTTTCCTCCCTAGCTCCACCGAACTGAATGTCCTTAGGGAAATTTTTCTTCCCCAGGCCCGCAGGCCCGCTCTTAGGGAAAATTTTCACCCCAAGGCCCATCAGCCCATAACTTGACAAATATAAGGAGTTCGGAGGACTTCTTTATATCACCAAAAAGTTGAGGAAATTTTCTATGTAATGGAAATGTTTTTGGGAAGTTTTGAGTGCGTTAGTTTTGAGAAAAATCAAGTTGAATATTTTAAGCCTGTAAGAGAGTGGTATAGTGAGAAACTACCCTCTTAACATAATTTATTAATCTAACCCTAAGTTTGGACCTTGTGATCTTTTATAACTGTCATATTAATAAAATTATAATCTATTAATAGTATTTGGCTTTGAAAATGGCTCGCGATAATTGTTGTCTTGCAACCTGGCTGTAGACTCTTTTAGAAAAAAACTTATTCCATAATTTTTTCCTAACTAATCCTAGGTTGTTCTTGGGTCTCAAGTGGATTGGTTTTTCGGGAGTTACAAATATCGACTTAGAATTTTGGGTATATGGTGCATGTTCATGGTGTGATTTATAGTGTTTAAGGTTTATGTTATGGGTTAAACATTTACTATTTATGATATAGGCTTTAGTGTTTAGGGGTTTGTGTTTACAATTTAAGTTTTATGGTTTAGGATGTCATACAAGTGTTCATGTTATTAAGGTTACCCATTTGTGAACATTTAAAGTGTCACACAAGTATTTAGGGTGTCAAACAAGAATTTAAGTTGTTGCATTTTGATTAATGGAGTTTCTATTATTTTATATTGGGTGATCCTAAAATGTAAATATATATTTAAGAGACTAAACCCTATTCACTATATGATAAATCCCAACATTGGATTTACACTCAAAGTTAAGAATTTGTTTTAAGGGTTAGGATTTTGGTGTTTGTGGTTCATGCTCAACATGATTTAGGGTTTATGCTTTATTATTTGTGTTAAAATGTTCATGGTTTAATATTTAGTGTGTAAGGTTTGGAATTTAGTGTTTAGTATTATGAATGCAAAATAATTTTGTTTATTATACAAACCCATATATAGTAAACTTTAATAAATAAAATAAAAATTAAAAATTAAACCCAAAATTAAAATTATTATTTTTTAAGCCTACGAAATTAACATAAAGTTGAAATTCAAAATTCAAAAAGAATTATTTTATTAAGTAAATGGTTTAGGCTTGTTAGATTCTCCCAAAACCTTATAGAGACACCAAAAAATAATAAATGTTAAATCCCGACTCAAACCATCTTCTTGCAACCTAAACACCCAACAAAAAATGTCCACAATCCTAGAAATAGATCCTTCATCATATATAACACACTTGAAAATTTAGGATCAACAATTAATGCACCATAATTTTGCATAACATCCTCTGGTCTTCTACGTCATTCGCCCAATGATTTGTAAACTAATATTCATCACAACTTATTTGGGTGACCTCCTTATATGTACTATTGTCTTCTTACCCAACCAAACCCTTAGCCTCATCTGCCGAAATTACCAAGATAAAAATTCTCATTTCCATTTAAATTTAATCTTACTAAATGTAAAATTTATGATTTATAATCAATTTAAAACTTGTAATAAAATTACCTCTTAAAATTTAACAAATTTTGAGTTTCAAAGTGAATTTTTAATATTATTAAAAGTTATAATAAATTTAATATTTAAAATGTAATGAGAAAAGGGCAGACAACAGTGACACAAAACTTGATTTTATTTCGTAAGGAAAATGCACAATCATTTACATGTCATGGCAAGAGGTGAGAGTACATTATAGAGACCAAATCCAGAGGTTTGAAACTCATGGGAGATGTCGACCATTATTTCGTGGTATGGTTGCCATTACAGTGTCAAAGAGGTGAAGGTCAAGCATCAGCATTGAGCTAGAGCCTTCATTACCCACATGTTATCCCAGAGAAGAAATGGAGAGAAGATTTCCATGGATTTCATAGAAGAGGGAAGCTCGACGATCGAGATACTTCTAACCACTATGACATAATGGCCATGGTGGATAGATTCCTACAAATCCACGTGACTAATTTTTTTCAAGTGAAGACCTTCTGTACAACTAGTGTCTGTAGTAGCGAGCAGTGTACATGAATAAGGAAGGTTAGATTTGCAAATCTATAGAAATCTGGTGGAAGAATCAATCTCAGATACGTGATCCATTAATGACCAGAAAGAAGTTTCCCTAATTTTGGACTGCCATAGCTAAATCATGCCAAAATGGGATGAGCATTTAAAAATTCAAACACATAACTATACATCTAGTAGACAGATGCACAGATGGAGCCCATGTATGAATGGGAATCTAGAGCACATGCAATATAAGTTGATCTAAAATGCAAACTAGATCACGCATCTAACACATGGTGCGAAGAGTACTTGGATTTGAAGGATTTTTCTTACAACAATAGTTTTCATCTAGAGTTTGATTGTTTTTACACCTGTGTCACACACTAGTTCATAGCATCAGGAGTGTCAGGACACTGTTGAGTTGGTGACACTTTGGAGGATAGAGTATGCGTGTAGCACACTCCAGTTTGATAGGCTGCAATATGGCACACTGATTGGCGTGGAAAAAGGTGCAAGGGAGCACACAAAAGTAGGAGGTGTTAAAATATAGAAGATGAATGTGCAAAAGAGTTACATGCAAAAGTGGAAGAAATATACATATTTGTAAGGTGTGTGAGTATGCAAGTAGGGCACGAGTATCTATTAAGAAATGCATAGTGAGAAAAAGGAAAGGGCACGTGGGCCAAACCAGGAAGGAAGTAAGTGCATAACATGCAAGTGTAAAGGCTAGATGCACAAGGGAAGAATGTGGATCTCAAGAGGAAGGGCATGTATGGAAAAAATATGCTTAGGTGATATATCCTAGATCTATCTCATGTATTGGATTGGACCACATTCCAGGTGCAAGAGATGGGACAGATGATGGTAGAACCCATTTGTATTTTAGAGTGCATGACCCTGGGCCTTCAATGCTGAGAGATTGATCAGGTGTGAGTCTAGTGGGATATGTATGATGAGACTGCTACTACATAAGAGGATGTTATGTTTCTATGAATCCATTTTCCACACCTATTTCAGTTACTTCGAGGAGGAAGTCGATTCTAAGGGGAGGGGGATGTAGTGCCCACTTCTCTTTGAAACTTATTATATTTTTATTTCGATTACGGTTGACTATAGACATGAATATTATTGTATTATTTTGGTTTACCATGATATTAGATGATGGAGATATTCTGACTATTAATGGATTGTGATTCATAGTATGATTTGTGTGGATTCTTAGAGACATAGAGAGACATTTTATATTGATGATGATGATGTGTTCTTAGCATATACATTAATGACATTTGGAATTTTTGTCATGTTGACTATGATTTAGCATTGGAACTAATCTTTTGATATTATTGATATTGATAAAATGGTAGATTTGAGATGTTGTTGGAATTTTAGACAAATGATAGTATTGTTAGTCTCGATGATGATTTAATTAGATGAGGATGTTTATTGATTGATGTGCGTATATTTTATCCTAGATTTATTTGATGTTTCCATAAGGCCGAAGGAGGTATTGTGTGATTTTACAGGTATTTATATCACAAAAATCAAAAGGGAGATTAGAGACCAACCAAAATGGAATAATGGATGGATACTAAAATGATCACCATGGAAACTTGGGTAATGTGTAGTTTTTTGTTATTTTTTTAAGGGGGTCCCCGTGGGGGGATGACCTCCAAATGTGACCATGGGATTTGTGTGTAATTATTTTCCTTTTCTTTTAGTTAATTGTGGAGTATGTGATTTATTTTGTGATGTAATTAGTTTAATCATTGTTGACTAACATGCCTTAATTAAGTAATTTAATCATGTGTATTAATTTAATTGTGGATGTGAAAAAAGGGGTCATTTATTAGAGTAGTTTTTCCTTTGAATTTGGTAATTTAAGTTGAGTGTATGTTACTTTAAGTGTTGTAAACTCTACTTTACCTTGGAATTTCAGATTTGGTCTTAATGGCCATTTTTGGAAGCTTGTCCCACACCTCTTACATTCTTTATGCCAACCCTACCTATGGATTGAGCGGTCAAAAATAGACCCCATTATGTGTTTTCAAATACAAAATGTGAAATTCATTTCACTTTTCTTACATGGGTTTTAAATTATGTCCTTAGGGGGTGTGGGCTTGGATTGTGTTTGTAAGAGGCTTATCATTCCTCTCAACCACCAATTTATTGTGCATTGGGGTTGAGGTTTGACTTGGGATGTGGATTTGAGGATAATTGATGTGTCATCCTACATGGAGAAACCTCGCCCTCATCTTCCCTTTTTCTATATATGCAAGTTTATTTGTTTGTTTGGGAGTTACTTATTTTAAATTAAGCTCTTGTATTTTTGGAGTTAGAGAATTTTGAGAGTTCTTGTTGAAGTCTTGAGCTTGTTGGAGTTGGGTTGAGCTTAAAGGATCCTGGAGTGTTACTCTTGGTCATGTTCTACCATGGAAAGGTAAGAACTACACCCTCTTTTTACTTGTTTTATTTTATATGTGTTTATTTGTATGCAAGTGAATGGTTTGCATGCTTGTTGGGTTCATTCTTAGAATGCCTAAGTATGGTGTAGGAGAAGGCTGGGAGGATTTTATATGTAGGAATGCATACGAGTTTATTTCATATTTTGGGAGGGATTTGGGTTGGGTGTCCCACCTTGGATAAGAGAATGCTTTCATTTCTTACTTGATTCTTTTAAGGGAGATATAAGAGATTGTAGGGAGACAAAAGAGAATGTGGGAGGCATAAGAGGATCTTGAGGGAGGCATAATAGTTGTGGAGGGGTTTGAGATGTATTTTATAGGGTTTTAAGGTGGGAAAATATTAGCATATGGATTTGCATCCATACAAATGACATGTAATAGTGTGGGAACGAAGTCACTCCTCAATGAAGGTGAGGCTACCTTTATTGAATAGAAAAATTGTATTTACATCTATATATTCAAAATTGTATGCTGAGAGTGTTTTGGAACATCAATGGAAAGAAAAATTGAATGAGGGAGATGGAATGGAATGAAGGAAAGGAGTGGAAAGGAATGAACTGAAAGAACATACAAGAGTTAGGTAAAACCAGAGCCTAATATTGCATGAAGAGAAAAGACTAATAACCAACACAAATAAAATGGAGTTTTAGTTAGCCAAACAAGAACATGTAAAAGAGAACACACATGAGAAAGTAGATAATCAAAGCTTGATAACTGTGAACTAGATCAACTGATTAATAGCGTTGACATTAAGATCAAAGACAATATTTCCATGCAAGATTCAAACACTAACATCTAATGAACATAAGAACATCAAATGCTATAAGAGACAATGAATGGGACACAAATTTCATATTTCATTAACTCTAAAATTTCTTCTGAAAAGAACACAAAGTTTCTTTCTTTGAATTAAATCTAGCATACAAAAGTATTTTCTTCTCCTCTCTCAAAGTCCCCCTTACGAATGAACCCCTCACTTCCTTTTATAACCCAAAAGTTAGTTACAAAGTAGTTAGGGTTTTTCATGAACATTAAATAAGGAATTTAAGAGACCTTTGACTTTTTCTAACCAACTTTATTAAAGATAACCAAAAATAGAATTTACTTAAATTGTTCACAGTTTCCTGAAAGTAAATAACAACACCTTTTCCTTAAAAATCCACTTTTGAAAATTTACAATGATAACCAATGCCTTATCCATTGAAATGGAGTCCACCTATCTCAAGTGTATGAGAAATGGACTCTCCCACTTCATTAGATACCAAGAAAATTATCGCCCTGAACCGCTGGTGAAATTAGGATCCACTGCTTTTGCCAGTTGAAAGGATCTAAACCTTCCTAAAGTTGCAAAAATATTTTCTTCTTCTTGAGGTTCATTTGGTCGAAGAATAACCTCAAAAAATACCTATAATTAATTTATCCTACTTGGCATATCATTTAAATTAATAATCTTGGATTAAGCTTTCTCAAATAAGTTCTTTAATTTGATGCACCGCTCCATTGAAACTGACGATAAATTGTTGGTGGGAGTGTACATGTCCTTAAACAATTGTTAAAATTGCTCTTCCACCTACTCTGATGAACACCTTTGATAATGCTCATTTACGAGGTTACAAGGAACCTCAGCTACGAATTCTTGAATCAAGGCGAGTGAAGTGAAATATTCATTGCATATGCGTATTCCTTGATTTGAGATGTAGAAAACAAAGAAAATGTGTCCCTCGATGTTCAAATTTAGGAATTTCTTCAATGGCTAAAACTAAGGATTCCATACTCATCATCTCCTGTAAACTGGGCAATATCTCATCCAAATTAGATATATTAGAAACAAAAGTTTCTTTGAAAGAAAGAATTGGATTAAGATACGCACTGACATCTTCATAAAGCTTAACCGCAGTCGTGATCATCCCTTGGCCTAAAACGAGAATCTCTGAAAGAAAATTTTTAGTAACATTGCCTAATGTGTTTATTTCTTTTGAAAAATTGAGAGTTTCTTCATCAAAGGAAACCAATTTTTATTTCTCAAGTCTCTTTAGCATGATATCAATTGAATCTCGAGCCATCACCATGTCACTTTCTAATGTAGACCTCCCAAGTTCAAGTCTGGAGACTTCATAATCAACAAGTGTCATGGCATCATGCTCCTTATCAACTTATGGGATGGTGAGATCTATAAATCTTTTTCCATCCTTATCCACCATTATTCGAGAAAGAATCTTAGGATCCTTTGGAATGACATCATTTGAAAGTTTGAAAAGGGAATTGAAATCAATGTCAATTGCCTTGACAACCCTCTTCCTTTTCTTAACCTTGGAATCAAACCAGGAAGGATTATCATGCACTATTTACACATACAAAATCCTAGAGCTTGAATCAATATTCTCATTGTTCTTGACATCATGAGATCCTACAAGAATCCTATCTATGACCTTGATTTTGGGAGAAACAACCTCAATGTCCACCTCCTGATTATTCAGGAGATTTTGGGAAATCCTTTCATGAAATGCATGCTCCGAAGTGTTTGATATTGGACTACCCACACCTGAGTTAATGCTTGTTCAAAGCATGGCTGAGGATCATTTGCCATGAGTTTCTGAGCACTATTAACAATGTGGCTAGATGAATCTCTATTCAAGGTAGAAAATCCTAATACATGCTCTCTTCATTCTTAGGGATTAAGGTCTTTATATTTTTCTCGTCGTGACACATTACTTCGCGAAGTGGATTTTGGAAACCACTTGTTTCTTGCTTGTCATGTATTATTGGATGGTATAGAGGTTGATTGAGAAAAGGCTTTGGTTGAATGAAGGCCTCCTCATGTTGGAAATTTTTGTCATCCTGAAGCATGATCTTGAATTGATTGTAACTTGGAAATTTATTTTTCATGGAAATATATGCTTCTTTCAAGAATTGGTTGATTCTCTCTATCAAGATAAAATTCATCTATTTTGGTCTAGTCGATTTGAGGCAACATGGTAAAAGAAACTACATCATATGAGGGATCAATGACATCTTCATCATCATTTATAAATTAATTGGGAGGGTTCTTGATGCGTAAGGCCTTGATCTAAGAAAGTGTTAGGAGAGAAAACTCTCATCCTCTTACTTCATGTTCGTCTGAACAGGCAGCCCATAAATCTTTCATGGTAGGTTTATGTTTATACTTTGCTCCAAGAATCTTCTACATATATCTATTGATATCAAACTGGTATCTCTTCACATATGGATGGATTGTAATGAGAGAAGACTCTTTTTCCATGAGTTGTGCACTGAAAATATTTAGATATTGGTATTCCCCGATTTGGATTGGGAAATGAATTCCTGAACGGTGCTTGTCACTGAGAAGACAATGAACTTGGAAAAGTTTTCACATAATTTTCATTAATGCCCATCTATCACTGACATAATTAGGAAGATTCCATGGAGTACCACCAGAGCCACTCACATGAATGTAGGAAAAGGATGAAAATTGAATAAACCATGTTCCCCATTGGGAAATGACACTCATGGCTTCTATAGAAAAAAAATAAATTGTATTCCGATTTAGGTTCCAAATCACATGGAAGTTGAATGCATCATTGACTCTTCTAAAATGGTGAGAGCTATTTTTTAAACAGAGTTGAGGGTAATAATGAAAAACATTGTTTGGCGGCCCCATGAATCCTCTTATTTCAAGTCCTAAAAATATATTTCTTCTTGCTACTGCATAATTTAGATACGATGTTATGTAAAAGCATCTAATTATCTTAACTTCTATCAATTTTTTGTGAAGGGTATTATTGATGATGGTGGCCCAATCCAAAATCACTTTCTTGGTAAGGATGATATACATAAATTGATACATCCATTTGTGGAAAATCCTAGCAGAGGGTAAAGTGAAAACTCACCTTAGGAGAGTAATCACGTCTGTGATTTCTTCCACGAACTCAACGCGATACAGTTCCTTGGGAAGCCGATCAATTCAAGGCCTCTTGGTCACTAACCTATTGTTATTATCCAACTTGCTCCATCTCAGGGATTCCTCATCCAAAAATTCTTGTGGTGACTAGCGAGTGATATCTACATTCTCAGAAAAGTCAAGAATGCCGAGAAATTCGTCAATGTGCTCTAGTGTGATTAAGAGGAAAGGCTCGCGATTATTCTTAAAAATTCCTTGTCTCTCAGGATCATAGTGCTCCACACAAGCGATAACCAACTTTGGACACTGCACCGAGACAAGAAATCCTGCTAGTTGAGGTAGACCAATATGGTAAAGCCTATCTGAGAATATGGTTTTGCCTTCAATTTTCACCTGTTCACAAAATTATTGCTCATTGATATGACCCACATTTGTATCAGTTATATTGTCGTATGCTGATTTGATAGAACTGGGAGGAATTATTCCTTGGAATTCTTACTTGAGTGTGGACTTATTTGATTTTCTCCATTGGCTTCCTCCATCTTCCTGCAGATTTGTTAGATTTCTCGGCCATTATGAATTTCCCTTAATAATGACTCGAGCATGCAAAACAACGCAAGCGGGTTCGGGTCTCAGACTCCGAAACCCCATTAGTGCAAGGAAAATGTGACCCATTTTAATTTTATCATTGTTATCATTATTATTATTATTATTATTATTATTATTATTTTACAAATAATAACAATAATAAGTCCCAGTTACAATTTTTTTTTAATACAAACATATAGAAAATAAGCCCGAGTTCTAAATTTGGCGATATAACGATATATATATTTTAAATTAAAATCTCTCGATTTTATTTAATTCGATAGAGAAAATTCTCCTTGGTATGCATGAAAATCACCAAATTTTAATGATCCCGCAATTGGATATTTACTTCTTCCTTTCAATCTTTTGATTGATGTGTGGGTATACCTTTTTAATTCTTCTTGAAATGCGTTGAAACTTTTTGACTATCTTCTCCTTTAAACTTCCTTTTCAATATTTTATTCTTAGGTGAATGTATAGAGACTTCTTTGTTCATTGCTATTATTTTCTAACGTGATTTATCTTGCATGGAAAATGTTCTTCTTGAAAGAGGCATGGGAATGGAAAATCTTCTCTTCCTTTGGATGTGTGGTGGGGTTGTCTCTTTGCTAGGCATTAAAATATGACTTTATATTTAAAAACAAAAATTGGGCAGCTTTTTGTTTAATGTTTTTGCCTACTGCCAATGCATGGAAATTCCTTCTTTACCTTTTCCTATTTAAAACTTTATTCCGTCCTCTCCCACGTGGCCTATTTTTCTTCTTTCTAGGCATCTAAAAATATTGTTTTCTTTTGGCTTTGACTGCATGAATATCTTCTCATAAAACTAAAACAAAGAACTTTCCTTGACCTGCGTGGAGAGACATGGTGGGTGCCTAGGAAAGTTGCATGAGCTCTTAAGTTGTTCCTTTCTCCAATGTGTGGTGTTTGACTTCCTCTTGGCTGGGTGTTATAAATTACTATGAATGTGTACCCTTCTTAAATTTATGATTGGGAGGAACTTTTGGCCTGATCTCTACCCGTTTCTTCCTATTGCCTTGTTACACATGGAGTCTTCTTGTGTTTTATTTTTCTTATGTAAAATACTTTTGCAAAATTCTTTTATCTCCCTTGGGCTGTGCAGAGATTAATTCTTTAGAATTTTTTGACCTTTGCTTTGGCCTATGCGTGGTGAATGCACAACCTCTTTCGTGGAAATTCTCTTTATGATTAATGTGTGGTATTTTCATTCCTTGGTTGTGCCTAGAATCTCCTTGAGCCTGCATGTGGAGAGCTTGGACTGTTTTGTCTTGAAACTTACTTTATTTCCTTTCCTATTACTTGTTGTTTTCCCTCCTAGTTGTTGGAAAATTTGTTCTTTGCTATCCCCTTGGCTATGTTCTCTCTCTCTCTTTTTTTGCATAAAGCTTTCTAAGACCATCCTCTTGTCTTTCCCCTTCACAATGGCATTCATAGTTTGAGGAATGTGATAAAAATATTATTATGTTCCTTAGAAGAAGTGAGAAGAAATTTTAGAAAGCCTTGTACTAATATTTTCAACGAGTTCGACGGAGGAATTTATGAAGGTTAAAACAACTTCCCCTCTTCTCGGGTAGTGGAATTAATTGCCAAGGGAAATGGGGAAAGTAAGAGCCAATTGCCAATGGGAATGGCAAAGGTGGGCTAGAAATCTCCATTCAGTTTCCCCATGTGGGAAATCGGGAGATTTATTTCCCATTTTTCCAATTTATTAATTTGGCAATAGGGGGAGGAAATTCCATGAAGTGGGGCATCTTAAAGCAATTTTGCTAGGAAAGGGGAAATCTGGGCCTGGGAAGCCAATTTGGCATTCCTGACAATGGGAAACAAAAGCTTATATTTCCCCAACAATTAAAATAAAACTTGTAGAATGAATTTTAATTAATATTTCTTTAATTAAATACTCAAAAGTTATTTAAAATTAATTTTATCAAACAAAGAGTAATTAATTAATTGTAAATCATTTTAATGCGTAGCGGGAGGATTTTTCACCTGAAAATGACGAAACGAAGACTGAAACGATCATAAAAATGAGACGGTCATGATGAAAGTGACAAACCACACAAAGTAACAAAATTTTGAAAAATTGCAAAATTTCCATTTTTATTTTATTTATTTATTATATTTCGCAGTCAAAATTGGCTGATAACAAGTGGATCTAATTGGGGACAAGGACTTCATAGATGCAGCAACAGACCCAGACCAAAATATTCATGAACATGACCTTGAAACGATGGGGCACTAAAAATGGGGTGGACACGAGAGAGGAGATCAATAAAAGGGGAAAAGAAACAAACAAAAATCATAATTACCTATGTACATATGGGGAACAACCCATTTTCAATTTTGATAATGCTTGAGATATTGCCAACTATAGGAGAAAGGAAAATGAGTTCCATCATGATACACCAAGTAATAGGTTTATCTCCACATAAATGTCTAAATTTTGAAAGGGCCTAGCCACAGCGAATCAAAATTCCCCATGCTTTCCTTTTGGTTCACGTCTCTTTTCCTAGAGAAGAACCAAGTCATTGATTTAGAATTACATCTCTTTGGTTTTCTTGTCAAATAACCTCTTTACATTGGAATGATGTTCTTGGATCCTCTTTTCCACTTGACTTATTTGTTCCTCAAGCTTGCTTAGGAACATGATTCTATTATCTAATGCATTGGTGAAGCATTCATCATCAACTACTTGAGCTAATTTTAATGCTTGTAACTCCAGTGTGATGGGAATTTGAGCATCGGTTGCCATACAAAATTTGAAATGGAGACATCCCAATTACTCTTTTTGGGAGTTATGCGATTAGACCAACAATGCCATCATAATAACTTTTTGTGCCAAGTTCTTTGATTTTCTTTGACTAACTTGCGCACAATAGTAATGATGTTTTTGTTACTAGATTTTGCTTGACCATTTTCCTGAGGGTAGTAATCTGATGAATGAGATAAAGATATCCAATACCCATAACAAAAACCTATCATATCTACAAAATAAATATTTGAGGCATTATCTGTCACGATCTTGTGTAGAATTCCATAAAAAACCAATATTTTTTTTTTGATGAAATCACATATCACTGCAGTAGATGTTTGTTTCACTGGTATAAGTTCTACCCACTTTGTAAAGTAGTCAGTTGCGGTGAACATGTGAGTATGACTGGCACTAGAATTAGGATTCATAACCCCATTGTTTGAAAGGGTTCTTTAATGAGAACTGGCTTCAAAGGAAAAGCTGCCAACATTGATCTTCCAACAAACTGTTGACAAGCTTCACATTTTGTCACCCATTTCTGAGCATTGGTAAACATAGTGGGCTAGTAATAATGTGCTCATAGAATATTATGAGCCATCATTGGGCCAGAGAAATGACCACTGCAAGCATGATTGTGGAAAGCTTTTCAAAAATCTAGGTTGTTGCTCTTTATCAACACATTTGAGGAACATTTCGTCCAATTCATTTCTTGAACAACATGTTGTCCCAAATGACATACCTGACAGCTGTTAGTTTGATAGCTCATTTCTCCTTAGCTGTCATATTCTCTAGACACTCACCATATGTGAGAAATCTTAGGAAATATCAAAAATACCATTCATTTGTGGTACTAACAAAAACTACCAGTGCTAAATTTTCTTCAACTGGTTCTTCTTCATAGTTATCTCTTTGTTCATTCTCTGCAATGAGTTAGTAGAGTCCTATTCCTCAAACAAAATTGGTAGGATTGATATCCAAATAATATTCTTGGATCTTGGATTCCCAATTACCTCTTTTAGATCCTATTTCCTATTGTGTTAGCATTGATTTAACTGCGGCATCTGGAACTAAGAATTTGGTGTGAGAATTCAACACATAGTACTTGAAGTGTTTCAGGGCTCTCACCACCTTGTACACATGTATATCAAGAGGAGTGTAATTAAATTCATGTTTCTTGAATCCATAACTCATGAATGCGATGGGAGATTCGATCCCCTCTTCATTATGTTGAGTCAAAATGGTGGAGATTGTGTGCAGCGAAGCATAACAATAAATTATGAAATCCTTTTTAAAATTGGGACACACCAATGTAGGAGCTTTTGCAATAACACCCTTGATTTTCTCAAATGCTTCTCTACCTTCCTTTGACCATTTGAAGGATTCTTTTCCTTTCATCATATCAGCGATTTCTTTAGTCATCTTGGTGAAATTTGGCACGAACCTTCTCAAAAAATTCATCTTCCCAAAGAATGAGTGAACTCCAGGCTTACTTGTAGGAAAGGAAAGATTCTTGATTGCTTGAACATGCTCAGGATCAATTTTGGTTCCTTCCTTAGAAACAATATGACCTAGGAGTTTCCCTTCAGTAACTCCAAACATAGACTTGTTGGATTTAGAGAAATCTTATGAAGTTGGCACATTTGTAATATTTTCTCTAAATCTCTTAGGTGATCTTCTCATTTCTTTGATAATACTGTTAAGTCATCTATATATATCATCATGATCTTATCTTTATAATCTGTGATTTCCATATCCATAGCCCTTTAAAAAGTAGCACTGACATTAATCAAACCAAAAGGCATTCTTCTATATGTGAATGTACCCCACTGGGTGGTGAACGCGGTTTTATGTTGATCTTCTCTAGCCACTTTATTTTGATGATAGCCAGAGAAATCATCTAGCATAGATAGCATTTCTGATCTAGTTATTTCCTACAGAATATCGTCCATGTCTGGCAGTGGGTAGTTATCCTTCAAGGAAGCCTGATTAAGATTGTAAAAATCCACACAAATCCTAATTTCTCCATTTTTATTATGAACCGGTACAATATTAGCTATCCAGGTCAAATGTCGAATATGAAACACTATTCATGAATCTAACATCTTTTGAACTTCATGAAATATTGTCCCTGCAATCTTGTGATTATATTGTCTTTGCTTTTTCTTGAATGGAACTGCTCTAGGCTTAAAGGGTATAACATGCTCCATTCCCTTGGTTGGAAAGACTTCAAGTCTTCATATGAGTAAGCCAAAATGTCAGAATATTTAGTAAGGAGGCTTATGAATTTCTTACACTCCTCGGGTGAGAAACAATTACCGATATTGACCAGGTGAGGTTTATCCTTGGTACTGATGTTAACATGCTCATAGTCAGCAGAATTCACAGGTCATGCCTACTCTTTCTCTTTGATAAACTTGTCATGTTTGTTAAAAAGTTCTTTAAGTGAAACCATTCCTTTGGGGATTTTATTTTATTTGATTTAGATGATGCCATCACAAGGATCTTCATTCCAAATCCTTCCTGAATGGGTGAGGTAGTTGATTCATGAAATGTAGAATCACTTCCTTCAAAGTACAATTGTTAAAAATTATCCCTATTTTCCAAGAAGGCAATATTTTTTTTATCATCATTAAATAGTTGCCAATTTTCTACATAGTCAGGAACACTTGGCCTAAAAACCATTTCAATGGTGTATTTGAATTTATCAAACTCTGAATGAGGAATCAGTAATGAAGTAGAGACTTCTATAGAATCTACTTTGTCATTGTTTTTGCGAGGGACAAATTTTATGGAAAAAACATCGAAATCTTCTATTGTGTCCCAAACTTTATTTTTGTAGTGTCTTAAATGATCGTTCTTTACTTGGAATTTATTTCTTACTTGTTTCATGAATCGTTCCACATCTCTAAAGATGTCTAAATTTTTTATCCCTTTCTCCTCTATAGCTCGAAGGCCAACGATTAATGCCTCATACTCTGCAGTGTTGTTAGTATTTGAAAATTCAAGTTTGTATGAAAAAGGAAATATTTTACCATTTGGAGATATGAGCACCACTCCCACACTGGAACCCGTTGAACAACAACTTCCATCAAATTAAAGATTCTAGATTTCATTGGAATATTTACAAGTGACCTCAAGGGCATAAAATTCTACAATCATCATATAATTACCCATACCTGAGCCTTGGAACAAGACCTATGCACGGGGATCATCGGTTTTTGTCACTGTGAATTCTGCCTGAGTTTCTCGCATAAGCTTCTTCATTTCTCCATTGACAAGGATCATGGCATGAGACCAGTCCATTTGAATCTCACCACCCAAATCTCTGCAAAATTTCTTACTCAACAATATTCCATATGAGGCGCGAATATCAACAACTAAAATAGTTACCTTAACTCATTTTTTAGGGAATTGGGCTAAAACCATGTGGGCACCTTTAATATGCCCGATCAGAGGAACTTTCTTAGTTTCCATGGAGTAACACGATCCTAATGTTCTCTTACAAGTCAAACTAAGAGCATGTGCTACTTTTTTCGACATCACATTTTCCAAGGCTCCAGAGTCTATAATGTAATTGCTAAATTCGCATCCATTGATCAGAAAGGACACAAAGAAAGGTTGAATATTTTCTTTTGAAGATGTAGTGGCCACCACAATATTTTGAGTTTTCCCATCTTTGGGATTTTTTAGAATCCCTTTGGAGGAATGAACAGTAGATTCACCTTTGATAAACTAGACCAATTTCAAGAGTTGATCCTTATTGGACTTCAAGTACTCTACCTGTGACATGGAAAATTGTTTTTATTGATATAATCAATGATATCAAATTTGGGAAAAGTAAACACACTTGATGTTTGAGATACTAGTTCTTTCGAATTTGATGATGTCACACTTTTGACCTTTGCCTTGGGCTTGGTTGACACGGATGTGGAAGAATAAAATTTCTTCGTAGTTTATTTATCAACTGATTGATCTAACAAAGGCCCTCCTTTCTTTAAGATAGTTTTGACCTTTGAAACCTCAATTGCCTTGGTCTCTCTAGGAGCCTCATTAGTCCTAGATTCTTTATCTCCCACCTTATTGGTATCTTGCTTTCTTTTTTTAGAGCGTGTGAAGACAACGAAGGATTGACTATTCATATCTTCTATAATTTCTTCATATTCATCTTCTTCTTCTAAACGGTACTCAAAGAAATGATTATTACTTTGTACCTCAAGATATTCAACTTTAGGTTCATATGTTCCAGAATCTAGCTCTTCCTCATCAACCTTGATGAGTTCAACTTCATCATCACTTTCTTCAATAACATCACCTTTTGAGTTAGTTGCAAGAGATGCTTCAATAGCAAGCCTCATTGGAGAACCTATAATCCTATATTTTTTGGGAACATATCATTTTCTTGGGATGTCTTTGTAAGGAGAAGGTTTACTATGAGAAACTTGCTTTTTTAAAGCCAACACATCATTAGCCAACCTTGTAAATATAGCTTCTAAAGCATTGGGAGTTTCTTGACTCTTTCCCTTGAGGGAAGTTTTATTGAATTTTTCTACCATGATTAAGTCATATTCATTTTCTATGCCCAAGGATTGAGAAAGTTCCAAAGTAGCCACTCTATACCTTCTCAACTGATAGCACACTTCTGGTTGTTGTGCATTAATAAAGAAACATTTTTGTCCATCAAGGTTTGGAAAAATTCTTGCGGGAAATTTGTTAACCATTTTATTGAATTTAGCCACGAAATTCCTCATAGGTTCTATTGGCTCTTTCTTCACCTGAGATAGTTGGGAAAGAAGAGCATGTTCATCTTCTACCGTCTTGAATCGATTTTAAAACTTAGTTTTCATATCATTTTAATTTTTACTACATCCATTGGGAAGATGATGAAACCAATCTGTAGCAACATCATGCAATGTTTCAATGAAGAGGATAATAGAAACATCTTCATATTCTACTAACAAAACAACACATGCAGCAAAAAAAGTAGAAATGTGATCATCTGGTGACGTCTACCCATCTCCGTCAAACTTGGGAATAATCTTCCTTGATCCTCTTGGGAGGTCATGTTGAGTTGGTAGGGCCAATTGGCCTATGGCACTTCCCCATGGTATGTTGACTTCCATTTTGGGAAAGGTGGTATGTGAAGGTAAAACAACGTGAGAAAGGAAAAGTGCTTGATTGCTAGTGATTCCTTCCTTGCTTGCTCTTTCAGAACTTGATGCAAGGCTTGTAGATCTACAAGGTGTGTTATTCTATGGAGGAGATAACTTGAAACCAAGGTTTCCTTGAAATTCAAAAATGGGATTAGATCGACCTTTATCTTTTTCTCCTCACGTAAACCTCTTTCCTTCCAGTTTGAAATATTTATTATGAAGGGATCACCGGCAGGCTTTGTTGAGCTCTAGCCTTTTCTCTTCGCTCTCTTTCTTGAGCTATTTGCATCCGAATAGCTCTAGAAAATATCACGGCATCCTCTTCTTTGTTATCTAGTACTGATGTAGAGAGATGGAAATGATAGTTATTCATGTGTTTTTCCCAAATCGCATGCCTTAAATCCTATGATATATCTTCTTGATTATCTACAAAAATAAGATTTGGTTGCAAGATAGGTGGGTTACCTGTAATAGTCATACAACATATTACCTGGGTGGAAGAGGGATGCATCAGTGAATAACGATCAACACATGTCCAGGAGGTCTTCTGGCCACAAGTGTGGGTGCTCTTCTTCTAAAGTCTTCAATGTAGATTTCTCTATCAATAACTCTATTACTAGCCAAAAAATGTTGCAAGGTTTCACAGAATCCCAAGCTATTATTTGAAGGTTGGCAGAAATTTTTCCTTGAAAATATTCATCAGGCTCAAGGTTCGGTTGAAGAACTGGAGCTTGTGCAGAGGGGGTAGTCCTAAAGATTTAACCCAACACTAGTTAACAATTTCTGAATCCCCAGTAGAGTCGTCAAAAACTATTAGCATACGGATTTGCACACATGCAAATGACATGCAACATTGTGGGAATGAAGTCCCTCCTTAATGAAGGTGAGGCTGCCTTTATTGACAACCAAAACTGTATTTACATCTATAAATTCCAAATTGTATGTGGGGGGTGTTTTGGAACATCAATGGAAAGAAACAATGAATGAGGGAGATGGAATGGAATGAAGGAAAGTAGTGGAAAGGAATGAACTGAAAGAACATGCAAGTGTTAGCTAAAAACAGAGACTAATATTGCTTGAAGAGGAAATATGGATAACAAACACAAATAAAAAGGAGTATGAGTTAGCCAACTAAGAACTTGTAAAAGGTAACACACATGAGAAAGTAGATAATCAGAGCTTGATCACTGTGAACTAGAACATCCGATTAATAACATTGACAATAAGATGAAAGACAATATTTTCATGCAAGATTCAAACACTAACATCTAATGAACATAAGAACATCAAATGCTATAAGAGACAATGAATGGGACACAAAGTTCATATTTCATTAACTACAAAATGTCTTCTCAAAAGAACACAAAGTTTCTTTCTTTAAATTAAAGCTTGCATACAAAATTATTTTCTTCTCCTTTCTCAAAGTCCCCCCTTACAAATGAGCCCCTCACTTCCTTTTATAACCCAAAAGTTAGTTACAAAGTAGTTATGGTTTTTCATGAACATTGAATAAGGAACTTAAGTGACCTTTGACTTTTTCTAACCAAATTTATTAAAGACAACCAAATATACAATTTACTTAAATTATCCATAGTTTTCCGAAAGTAAATAACAACACCTTTTCCTTAAAAATCCACTTTTGAAAATTTATAATAACAACCAGTGCCTTATCAACTGAAATGGGGTCTGCCTATCTCAAGTGTATGAGAAATGGACTCTCCCACTTTGTTAGATACCAAGAAAATTATCCACCTGAACCGCCGGTGAAATTAGGATATGCCACTTTTGCCACTTGAAAGGATCTAAACCTTCCCAAAGTTTCAAACATATTTTCTTCTTCTGGAGGTTCATTTGGTAAAAGAATAGTCCCACAAAATACCTGCAATTCAAGAATCCTAATTGGAATATATTTTAAATTAATAATCTTGGATTGAGAATTCTCAAATAAATTCTTTAATTTGATGCACTGCTCCATTGAAACTAATGAGAAATTGTTGGTGGGAGTGTACATGTCCTTAAACAATTGTTAAAATTGCTCTTCCACCTACTTCGATGAATACCTTTTATTATGTTTATTTATGAGGTTGTAAGGAATCTCAGCTATGAATTCTTGAATCAAGGTGAGCAAAGTGAAAGCTTCATTGCATGTGCTCTCATAATATATCATAGAATCCTAGAGAAATGTCTTCCTTGATTTGAGATGTAGACACCAAAGAAAACATTTCCCTCGATGTTCAAATTGGATAATTCCTTTAATGGCTAAAACTGAGGATTCCATACTTGTCATCTCCTATAAACTTGGTAATATCTCATCCAAATTTGATATATTAGAAACAAAAGTTTCTTTCAAAGAAATAATTGGATCAAGATACGCACTAACATCTTCATGAAGCTTAACCACGGTCTTGATCATCCCTTGGCCTAAAACGAGAATCTTTGAAAGCCAAGTTTTAGTAACATGGCCTAATATGTTTATTTCTTTTGATAAATTGAGAGTTTCTTCATCAGGGGCAGCCACTGCATCAGGTACTGGTAAAGTGGATGATATGGGATTTATCAAATGTTGAACATATTCCACCAATTGATTATTTTCGTCCTTGAGCTAGGAGTTCTGAGACTTATATTTTTCAAGTCTCTTTAGCATGATATCAATTGAATCTCAAGCCATCGTCATGTCAATTTCTAATGTATACCTCCCAAATCCAAGTCTGGAGACTTCATAATTAGTAGGTGTCATGGCATAATTCTCCTTATCAACTTGTGGGATGGCGAGATCTATAAATCTATTTCCGTCATTATCCACCATTATTCAAGGATTACCCTTAGGATTCTATGAAATGACGTCATTTGAAAGTTTGAAAAGGGAATTGAAATGAATGTCAATTACCTTGAAAACAATCTTCCTTTTATTAACCTCAGAATCAACCAAGAAAGGAGTATCATGCACTATTTCTGCATACAAAATCCTAGAGCTAAAATCAATATTCTCATTGTTCTCGACATCATGAGATCCTGCAAGAATCCTATCTACGACATAAATTTGGGGAGAAACAACCTCAATGTCCACCTCCTGATTATTCAGAAGATTTTGGGAAATCCCTTCATTAACTGCATGCTCTAAAGTGTTTGATATTTGGACTACCGGTACCTGAGTGGATTCTTGATCAAAGCATGGCTGAGGATAATTTATAACAAGCTTCTGAGAACTATTAACAATGTGGGTGGATGAATCACTACTCTAGGTATAAAATCTTGATACACGCTCTCTTCCTTCTTTGGGGTTAAGGTCTTTATATTTTTCTCCTTCTGACATGTTATATGGCGAAGTGGATTTTGGTAACCACTCCTTTCTCGTTTTTTGTGTATTATTGGATGGTACAGAGGTTGATTGAGAAAAGGATTTGGTTGAATGAAGGCCTCCTTGTGTTGGAAATTTTTGTGATCTTGAAGCATGATCTTAAATTGATTGTAACTTGGCAAGTTCTCTGTCATACGAATATATGCTTCTTTGAAGCATTGGTTGATTCTTGCTATCAAGAGAAAATTCATCTCTTTTGGTCCAGTCAATTTGAGGCAATGGGGTAAAAGCAATTGCATCATATGAGAGATCAATGACATACTCATCATCATTTATAAATGAATCAGAAGGGTTCTTGATGTGGAAGGCCTCAATTTGAGCAAGTGTTAGGAGAGAAAAATATCATCTTCTTACTTCATGTTCGTCTAAATAGGAAGCCTGGAAATCTTCCATGGTAGGGTTATGTTGATAATTTTCTTCAAGAATCTTCTATATATATCCATTGATATCAAACTGGGATATCTTCACATATGGATGGATTGTGATGATAGTGAAATATTTCTCCATGAGTTGTGCACTGACAAGATTTAGACATTGGTATTCCCGATTTGGATTGGGAAATGAATTCCTAAATGGTGTGTTGGTGTTCAAAATTGTCTCACCCCATTTGTGCCCTTGGAAATTTATTGATTTATAGCCTCTGTCATTTTATTCTTCCCCATGATTGTGCTTGCCATGTCTTTGTTGCCGTTTTTAGTCTGCCCCTGGGCCAAAGATCATGTATGGGTCCATATTTTCTCCTAGTTTCTTTGTTCCTTTGGAAAAGGTCTATATTTTGGGTTCCCCAGGTTCTATCCTTTCAAAAATTTGCATTTTCTTGTTCACTCTATTGCCACAGTCGGAATATGTGTTCTTTATGTTTCTACCTTGAAATACTTGAAGAAGGATGAGTTGACGTGTCACTAAGGATTGTGTTTGAGCCTTGCAACAATCTAAACTCTCTTTTATTGAAGAAAAAATCATTTTCAGGATCAAATTCTCATGTTTCTATCTTTTACGATTTGACGGGAATTTTCTCCCTATCAAAATTACATCCTTGAATCTACAGGGGACGTGACACCTTTTGGTTGAACACGGCTTAGATAAACACTTCAAAAATTCTATAAAAATCCTCAACTCAGAAATCTGTCCATGTGGGTGAATGGTGCTCGTTTGAAGATTTACTTTTTGGTTCTACCTTGGAGTAGCAGTAGGGGGACATGTGGAGGCTTTTTCTACTTGGCCTGGACTTGGAAATTTTTTTTATGTAGTTGGAGTAGTTTTGCGGAACATGACACATGGTGAGCTCGCGCTCATTCAAGGTCTCCGTTTTAGGCACCATCTTAAAGAAGCTCAAAGAGGCAAGGAGGTGGACCATCAGGGGCAACTTGGAAATTTTTCCTCATGTATTCAAATGACTCAAAGTATCAAACTAACCCGCAAGGCTGAGGGTAAAAAGTAAAAATTCATCTGAGAATTCAATAGCAGAGGTGAGGCCTGACGGAAGAAATGTTCAAAATTTTATTTTGTGAAATATGATTAAAATAAGAAATGAGAGTGCTTCTCCTCAGCCAATCATATAAGGACACTTGTCCTGGAGGAGGGCAGAGCCATGGAGGAAAAATGAATTGTTTTCCTTTTTCCACAAAGATGTAAAATGTGTAAAATTGAGCCATGACTCTGTATGAAGAAATTGTGCAAATTTTCCAAAAGTAGTAAAAAGGTAAAAGGACATCCTGAGGCCCATTTTTACCCAGATCTACCACGTGGAGGGCTCAAACTTGAAGTTGAGGAATAGATCGACGGCAGTTATGCATTTCACCAATTTGGCCGCCATTTTGAGCTCCAGGAAGTTTGGAGATGTGTTTTTTACATCAATCTTCATCAATTTTTTTACCAACTCATGTCATCTTGGCCTACAGGGTCTGAATTACTCAATTTGTGGGTTCAATTTGTGAATCCAAGGCATTTTTCAAATGAATTTTTACTCTGGTTCGTGAAAAACATGAAATACCATATCAAAATTTATAGAGTAATAATTGGGAATGGAAAATTTGAAATGATGAAATGAAAGGGATCTAAATGCATGGGAAATGAAAAACATGCTTCCACTTTGAAGAATGATGAAATTTTGGTAATGATTCACCTTTTGAAAGAATAAGTGACAACTTTTTGTGAGTTTGTTAAATGTCATTTTCCAGAAATATTGCAAAGCAAAGGTGCTCTTAATATTACACTTTTGGAGGGAATATTTGAGAGGCAAAGTGACTGAGTGAGTAAAAGTTATATATTGCATGAATTTTTCATGCAAATGGTCGGATAAACTTAGAATTTTCTTAGGAAAATATGGGAAGAAGCCCATTCTCTGAGAAACCACCTGAGAATCATTTTAACTACTTTTGTATCAAATTTGTATCATGTTAGGTTGGTTACAGATGTATATCCACTAATAAGCTGTGAGATTGTTCTTATAACATTCCCCTGCTGATAAATTTGGTCATTCTGGATTATTTTTTGTTGTATCTTGGTAAAATTTGCATTTACTTATGTTTAAGAATGTTTTCAATTTGTGTTTCTTGCTCCTGTTGCAATCTGGTGTTTGGAATTTCCTTTTGATCATGCAGATCTAATTCTGGTAACAGTTTAGAGGCATTTGTAATTCTAGAATCGGAAGAACTTTCATCTGATGAAGGGATAAACAAATTTAAATTCACTCTACTTTCCTTGATATAGATTTGATTGTAAACCTTTGGGGGTACCTTAAGTTTGATAGAATAGAAATTTGTAAATGCTTTGCTGATTCATTTAACTCAATATTTTGTGATAAATCATTAGAGATTATGTGGAAGAGTGCAGATCTGGTCTTCCATTTGATGCACATATCTTGGTTGAAGGAACACCTTAACCTTTTTGAAGCATTTCTGTTGTCTAAGTCTTTCAAGTTTTGCAAATGTCCTCAAAGAATTTTCCAAATTTTGGTTAGTCTTGTCTGAATATCTCCCACCCCAAAATTAATTTCAAATTAACTCATCCTACCTATAATACCCCTGCATTGTATTGTATGTCAACAAAAGAATACAATCCATTTAAAAAAATGCACAAAGCAAATCAGGATCATACCATGTCTTTAGCAGCCTTAGCCTTGTCTTCAAAGTATTTCCATCATTTAGTAGTGACAACTCTGTTGAGTTTGAATAATGGGAAACTGATCATGTTTTCTCAAGGCCATCTCCATACAATCTGCACAGTACAAGGATATTTTCACCTCCTTTACAAAACAGAGGCTACAATATAGGTTCTCTTACATTGGTTGATATGCACAACCTAAAATAGCAAGGATTAGTTCAAATCCTTCCAAGGTGCTACCCACTTGTTCAAATCTTGAGTGCTAACAAGTCAGATAAATTTCTTCCCAGGATACAAAACGACATATAAACCATTTATTTTCCTCTTAGTGTCTTATAAAATCCATGATTCAGCTCAAGTTGTGAAGGAGATTAAATTTTGGTACCAACATCCAAATGGCTCCATTTCCAGGGAGTATTTCAGTATTTCAAATCCCTGGTAATACGTTTTATGTGATTTACGTGCAACTACATTACTGGGCATTATTTTTTAATCAGATTTAAAGGCTGGAATTAAGAGTAGAATTATGAGTTTGATATGTTCAAGTGTCTCTAATTTTTTGTTTCAAACTTTGCACAATAGTTGATAAATTGAGTGAAATAAAATTAGATATGTTAAATCTTTGCATAGTGCTAATATTTAAAGTCATTTGATAGATCTTCATAGTGCATTTGCAAAAACTAGGGTGAAAGTCCTTAGTGCCGAATCCTGGCTGTTATATTTTGATAAATACTAGTACCTTATCATACATTAAGTGAAATGTGTCATATAAATCTGAAAACCTAGAAGGAATAAAATCTCTCTTCAGGAGGGACCCAAGTAAAAAATTATTTCAATAATTAGGAAAGATAGTTTTAGAGGAAAGAAAAGTTTGGAAGGTTGTTGAAGGATAAACATCAAGAAAAGGTATATCCATTGGTGAGAGAGATCAGCCTTTAATAGAGGATTATCACTATTCTTCCAGTGATTTTGATTCAAGAAATATTCTCATAAACATGTTTACTTCAACTAGTGAAGTTCCTTCTATTGTACCTGGTGGATTCCTTCTTCAATAAGCACCTGCGTGTTTCAATTCTACTAAAACTTTCCAAGAAAATCAGCACCTAGAGAACAAAAATATTGTGAACTGCATTCTTGAGCCCAAATACCTTACACTCCTCATCATATTGAGTCACCCCCAAGATCACCTCCACCAGACAACATGGCTCAGCCCCCACCTAGGCCTCCATTTTTGGTCAATACCTTTGGCCCAATAAATTTTAGGTGAATGGCTGGTTATCCTAATGTTGTGGCTCAGGATCTTAGAAGTAGATTGTAAAAGTTCCAAGGGAACAATGCCATAACAGGTGATCAACATTTGAAACTTTTTATTAATAAGATGGAGGATTTTGAAATTAGATTTGAGGATGTGTGCATTAAATTGTTTGTCCACACTTTAGAGGAAGATGCTAGGGATTGGTATAAGACCTTGCCAAATAATTCTATTGATTCATGGAATGAAATGCAGAATGCATTCAAATTACAATATGGTGACAAAACTGATCCCAGATTCCTCTTATCAAAGTTTTAGAATATCAAGAAGAACCCAAATGAATCAGTCCATGAATTCAACACAAGGTTCAATAAAAATTTGAGGAGATTTCCAATAAATTTAAGACCATGTGATGTATCTTATTTGATAAAGTATTCTGATGCATTTGAACATAAGGTTGTATATTACTTGAGGGACAAAAATCCTGGCAATTTAGGGCAGGTCTTCACTATGGAAATTCAAATTGAAAACAATTTCAAGGCTATTGGGAAACCTCCTAAGAGAGATGGAGTTAAATTGGTAAACCCTGACAAGCCTCAAGCAAACAAGAGTGTAGACTTGGAGGAAGTGGTAAAAAATTTGGCAGTGGCTGTCAAAGAGATTTCCTACAAGTTGGTAAGAGATGAGAAATGAATTGGACAAACTTCACAAGGTTATCCTAGGAAGCAAGCACATGATAGATTTGGAAATCACCATAGGAATGAGTAGAGATTTGATGAAAAATGTAAAGGACCTATGGGATTTTGAAATAGGAAATCTCAGGCAAAGGAAAGTAAGGTAGTGTCTGATCCATTTAATGCTAGAGTGGTTGTTGTTGATGATGTAAATCAGATTGACTAGTGTGACATATGTGTATTACCCCATCATCCATTTGGAATAGATCAAAAAATTGAAGAGGAAGATGATTATTATAATACAGATGATGATGCTTAAATGATGGAATACCCTATAAACTAATGTCAAGGAGCAACATCCACTGAAGTGATAAGTGCAAGGACTACTGCCAGCTTTTGGGATTGCATCCAACAGGTACATCTTATTCCTCCTTCTCATGTTTTAGAAATTGATAATGTACAAGCCTTTGAGCTGCCCAATAATGATTTTGAGTACTTGAGGGCATTGATGATCAAGAAGTATGATGGAGGTATACCCTCGGAAGAAGATAGGCAACTGCTTATGAATGTTGTGGTTGCCGAAGAGAAGGAGTATAACACAAGAAGTAAGGCTATCAAGGGAGATGGGATTCAGGCCAAGAATAAAACCCCATTGCTTTCTAATATCCCAAAAGAATTTCCTAAGAAAGAAACATCTACTAAGAGCCTTGCTATCCTAAGTAAAAGTTATGCTTCACCCCATTCTCAAAATGTTAAAAACCTTATGCCATCTGATGAAATTTCCAGCCCTCCTTCTACTGTTGTTTTTCCTAAATAAATTCCCTATGACATTGCTCAAGTTATGAGCAAACTCAACGTCATTGTTCCAATTGTTTAGCTGCTTAGAATTCCTAAGAACAAGAAGAGAGCACTTGACTATTCGTGATTGAAAGAGGAGAAGGCTGCCATGAAGAGAAATGTGAATGTTGTTGAAGCTCCAATTGCTATTGCAGAAGTAGGAAAGACATCAACATTGGAAGAGTTTGGTGAACCACCGGAGGTTTATTTGGGAACATCCTTGGTTGAATCTCAGTTGAGTGTTGACCCTTTCTTCACAACTTTGATTATCAAGGACCAGTTGCTACATAATTGTATGTTTGACTCAAGGGAATTATGCAATGTAATGCCTTTGGAAGTTATGAATGAGTTAGATATCAAAGTAAGAGAAGCGTATGGAAAGTGTACTACCATGGAATCTAGGGAAGTGTGAGTTGTTGAATGTGTCAATGGTTTGGTGGTGCAACTTGCAGCGTACCCGGGTAAAAATTTGAAACTTGATGTTGTAATTATTGATTGCCCTGTCAAATGGGGTATGTTATTATCAAGAAAGTGGTTTGCAAGTGTTGGAGGGAGTTTCCAAATTGATATTTCTTTTTCCACCATCCCCATTTAGGGTATCCTTGTAATATTATATGGAGAGAAGAATATGTTGCATCTAATTGAGGATCCAAACAATTCTTCTTATGAAGTATTATTTGTTGATGTTGATGTTGATAATTTTATTAGGTTTGTTGATGGTAAGGAGCACAAGATGGATCATTCTAAGTGTCTTGAAGAGGTAGGATCACCATATACCTTGCTATTTAATGGAGCTTGCTCCAAATTTGGAAATGGTTCCGGTGTTGATTTAATCTCTCCAAACAACGAGGAATTTGTTTTCTCCTTCAAACTTAGCTTTGAATACACCAGTAACATGGTTGAGTATGAGGCATTACTATTAGGGCTAAGGATTGCTTGGAAGTATGGCATAAAAGATGTTTTTGTAAAGGGATATTGTGAGTTGGTTGTCAAAAGAGTTATAAAATTGTATGCAACAAAAAATTAGGGGATGAAACAATACAAACACGTAGGTTGGGATCTGATTGAGATGTATGATTCCTTCAACATTATTCATCATGACAGAAGTTTAAATATGATTGTTGATAAGTTGGTAGTGTTGGGGTCTAGATTTGATAATTGTACCATTTCTCCATATTGTGAATATGATGTTGAGATACTCACTAGGCCTGTATTCCCGAATAACATCAAACATGGAAAAGTGTTTGATGATGATGCTCAAGTTCAGAGGTTTTTGTAGAACTAAGGTGCGTTTTTGGATCAACTTATTGATTTGGAACCATTGGTGTGTAATGTTAATGGAAAAGAAACCTTGTTTGGCAAGGATATCATTCAATTGAAGACTAACACCATCCCTAGAGGGATGGTTTCTATTGAGTCATATTTTAACAATGTTGATTGTGTAATCAATAGAAACATGTTTACATATAGAGATGTTGAAGATCATGACTTGGGAACAAAGCAAAAATAAGGAAGATTTGGGTAGGGAGTGGTTTAAACAAGGAAGAAAAATAGTCTTACCTCCAATTGTTGAAACAATATCAAGACTATTTAGCTTGGTCTTATTCCGAGATGAAAGCATATAGAGAAGACTTGTTCCAACATGAAATCCCTCTTGAGAAAGATGCCAAACCATTCAGATAGAAGAAAAGGCCAATTAACCCACTCCTTTCTATCAAAATGCAAGAGGAATTGAAAAATTTGAAGGATGGAGGAATCATTCAGCCCATAAGGTACTCTTCTTGGGTTGCAAACTTAGTGTTGGTTATAAACAAGAATAGAGATATAAGACTTTGTGTGGATTTCAGAAATCTAAATAGAGCATCAATAAAGGACAACTATCCTTTACCAAACATGGAGAACATGCTGAAATTACTGACTAGTTCTGAAATGCTTTCTACTTTAGATGGTTTCTCTGATTATAACCAAGTTGTTGTCAAAGAATCAAAGAGAATTAAACTACCTTTACTACTCCCTAGGGAACATATGTTTTTGTTAGGATTCCCTTTGGTTTAATTAATGATGGAGCTACTTTTCAAAGGGCCATGCATGTTGCTTTTTCTAGTTATATCAATGATTTTATTGTTGTTTATAAAGATGATATTACTTTTTTTCCTAGCAAAAGAATTGACCACTTACAAAATTTAGAAAGAATGTTGATCAGATGTAGAGAATATGGAATTTCATTCAATCCAATGAAGTTCCATTTTGGAGTGCAAAGAACAAAACTACTTCATCACATTGTGTCTAAAGAGGGAGTTATGATTTATCCACAAAGCATAGAAGCTATCAATAAGATCCCGGTTCTAAAAACTAAGAAAGGAATCCAATCCTTCTTTGGTCAAATCAATTTCATTAGAAGGTTTGTGTCTAATTTTTCCGAGTTGATTCTCCCCATTACATGCATGTTGAAGGACCAGAATATCAAGTGGGAAGAGGTTTCTCATAAATCTTTTGATGGAATCAAGGATGCATTGAAGCATGCTCCTGATCTAGCAACCCCAAATTACAAGAAACATTTACAAATCTTCTCCTTTGCTTCTAAGCACACCATTGCATCTGTTTTGTTGCAAAAGGATGATGATGGAGATGAAAGACATAATTCCTTCTTTAGTAAGGCATTGCAAGGAGCTGAGTTAAAATACACAATCATGCAGAAGAAGGATTTTGTATTGGTGAAAGAAACTAAGGTTTTCAAACCTTATATTTTGAGTTCCAAAGTTGTTGCTTATGTTCCTCACACAATGGTAAAAGATGTCTTATCAGAGATGGAGATTTCAAGAAAAATATGTAGGTGGGTTAACAAATTGTAGGAGTATGATATGGAAATTCAGAACACAAACCTAGTACAAGGTTTGGGTCTTGCCAAGCTCACGGCTGAAAGAAATTTGCAGAATGTTGAAGTAAATGAAATAGAAGAAGAGAGGGTAGATGTTATTGAAAAATTGTTGAACTCTTAGTGGTATAAGGATGTAATCTATTATCTCAGACACCTATACTACCCTAGACATTTGAATAAAAATCAGAAAAGATCTCTCAAGTTGGCTTCTCAAAAATATATCATTACAAACTTTGGGTTGGCTTGGAATAACCCTGAGGGAATCCTCTTGAGATGTGTAACTGAAGATGAAGCTCCCAAAATAATTGCTGATTTCCGTAGGGGATTTTGTGGAGGATTTTTTTTTGGGAGGGTTACTACACACAAGATTTTGGGGCTGGTTATTGGTGGCCAACTCTTTTTAAAGATACAACTTAGTTGGTTAGAAGATGTGAGAGTTGTTAACGTATCTCTGGAAGAATGAAAGCTTCAGGCTCCCTTCCTTTGTAACCTGTATCAATTGAAGCTCCTTTCAAACAATGGGGGCTGGACTTCATTGGTGAAATCTCTTATTCATCAAGTGTTGGACAAAAATGGATTTTTGTTTCTACTAATTTCTTCACAAAATGGGTGGAAGCAATCCCCACTAGGAAGGCAACGCAACAAGTTGTAATGGACTTCATATTGAATCATATCATCTGTAGATTTGGAGTGCTAGTCAATATTTTTGTTGATAATGCCATGAGTTTCAGAGTTGAACCTGTAGTGGTAATGTGCAAAGAATGTGGAATAAATTTGACATATTCTTCTAAATACAGTCCACAAGAAAATGGATAGGATGAGTTCAAAAATAAAAACTTGTTGAAAATCATTAAAAGGAATTTGGAATTGAACAATAAGAAGTGGGGTGACCAACTAAAATTTACTGTTAGGCTGATAGGATCACTGACAAAAGATCTACTGGTAAAATACCATTTCAATTGGTGCATGGAACACAAGCTCCGCTGCCCTTCCATCTGCAGTTGTCTTCATTTCAATTTGTTCAACAACTTGAATATCAAGAAACCAGTTCATATGAAGGAATGATTAATAAGATTGTTGAACTTGATGAAGCAAAAAGAACATCCCATCAGAGGCATGTCAAATTTAGAGAGAGAATGAAGAAGGTGTTTGATAAGAAGGTAACCTAAGAGATTTCAATATTGGAGATCTTGTGCTGTTATGGGATAGTATGCATGAAGATAAGGGAAAACATGGTAAATTTGATGCTTTGTGGATGCAACCATATTCAATTGACATAAGAATTGGTGAGAATAAATTTTTCCTCAAGGACCTAGATGGGAAATTTCTTGAGCTTCCTATTAATGGTAGACATTTGAAGCATTTCTTAGATTGATCCCTAAAACTGAACTTTGCATAACACTTGTACAGTGTACAGTTTTTTGTTTCTGCTTTGTTTTTGTTGTTTTGGTTGGTTTTTTGTTTTCTTTTTTGTGTGGCAGCCCTTTTTGTTTCTTTATCAAATGGTTTTTGGGTGTTTTGGCTTGTGAATCTATTTACAATGGATATTTTAACACTTGTTGTACTATTGTTCTTGTGGCACTCGCTGGGAGTGCCCATTCCCGAGTCAGAGCCTATGTTGGTGTTCAAAATTGTCTCACCCCATTTGTACCCTTGGAAATTTATTGATTTACGGCCTCAGTCATTTTATTCTTCCCCAATCCATGATGTAGCTCTAGTTTTGAAGGATATTAAATATGGGTACCAACACGGTGCTTGTAACTGAGAAGAAAGTTAAATTGGAAAAGTAGTCACGTAAGTTCCATTAATGCCCATCTGTCACTATTAGGAAGCTTCCGTGGAGTACCAACAAATCCACTCACACGAATGTAGGAAAAGGATGAAAATTGAATAAACCATGTTCCCCATTGAGAAATGACACTCCTAGTTTCTTTAGAAAATATTTCTTTTGTATTTCGATTCAGGTTCCGAATCACACAGAAGGTGAATGAATCATTGACTCTTCTAAAATGGTGAGAGCTATTTTTGAAACTGATTTGCGATTAATAATGAAAAACACTGTTTGACGATGCCATGACACCTTTTGTTTCAAGTCCCAAAAATAGCTTTCTTCTTGCTACTGCATTAATTAGATACAATGTCATTTAGAAGCATCTAGTCATCTTAACTTCTATAAATTGTTTGTGAAGGGTATTATTGATGATGGTGGCCCAATCACAAACTCTTTCTTGGAAAGGATGATACAGATAAACTGATACATCCATGGGTGAAAATTTTTAGTAGAGGGTAAACTGAAAAGTAAACTTACGAGAGTAATCATGTCCCTGATTTCTTCCACGAACTCAATGCGGTACAGTTCTTGGGGAAGCCGATCAATTCGAGGCCTCTTGGTCACTAACCAGTTGTTATTGACCATCTTGCTCCATCTCAGGGGTTCCTCATCCCAAAACCATTATGCTGACTGGCGAGTGATAGCTGCATTCTCAGGAAAGTTAGGTATGTCGAGTAATTCCTCAATGTTCTCTAGTGTGATTAAAAGGAGAGGCTCGCAATTATCTTTAAAAATTCCTAGGCTCTCAGGATCATAGTGCTCCACATAAGTGATGACGAACTCTTGACACTACACTGAGACACGAAATGCTACTGCCTGAGGTAGACCACTATGGTAAAGCCTATCTGAGAATATGGTTTTGCCTTCAGTTTTCACCCATTCAAAAATTGTTGCACATTGATATGACCCAGATTTGTATCAGTTATATTTTTGTATGGTGATTTGATAGAACTGGGAGGAATGATTCGTTAGAATTGATACTTGAGTGTAGACTTATTCAATTTTTTCACTGGCTTCCTTGATCTTCTTGCGGATTTGTTAGATTTATTAGCCATTATGAATTTAACAAAAGAATGACTCAGGCAAGTAAAACAATGCAATAGGGGCCGGTTCTCAGTCTCTGAAACCCCGTCAATGCAAGAAAAATTTCACTCCCTTTAATTTTATTATTATTATTATAATAATAATAATAATAATAAGTCCCGGTTATAAAAATTTTAATACAAATATATCGAGAATAATCTCAAGTTCTAAATTTGGGGATACAACGATATATATTCTTTAAATTAAAATCTCTTGATTATATTTAATTTGATAGAGAAAATTCTCCTTGGTATGTGTGAAAATCACCAGATTTTAATGATCCCTCAATTTTATATTTACTTCTTCCTTTCAATCTTTTGATCAATGTGTGGGTATACCTATTTAATTCTTTTGTAAATACATTGAAACTTCTGTACTATCTTCTCCTTTGAACTTCCTTTTCAATATTTTATTCTTGGGTGCATGTATAGAGACTTCTTTTTTGACTGTTATTCTTTTGTAACATGATTTATCTTGCATGGATAATGTTCTTCCTGAAATAGGCATGGGAATTGAGAAGTTTCTCTTCCTTTGGCTGCGTGGTGGGGCTGTCTCTTTGCTCGGCATTAAAATATGACTTTATATTTAAAAACAAAAACTATGCAACTTTTTGTTTAATGTTTTTGCCTACTGCCAATGCATGGAATTTCTGTCTTTACCTTTTTCTATTTAAAACTTTATTCTCTCCTCTCCCACGTGGCCTATTTTCTTTCTTTCTAGGCATCTAAAAATGTTGTTTTCTTTTGAATTTGACAGCATAAAGATCTTCTCATAAAACCAAAACAAAGAAATTTCCTTGACCTGTGTGGACAGACCTAGTGGGTGCATGGGAAAGCTGCATGAGCTCTTAAGTTGTTCCTTTCTCTAATGCGTGGTATTTGACTTCCTCTTGGCTGGGTGTTGGAAATTACTATGAATGTGTAGCCTTCTTTAATTTATGCTTGGGAGGAACTTTTGGACTGATCTCTGCCTCTTCCTTCCTATTTCCTTGCTACGCATGGAGTCTTCTTGTGTTTTTTTTCTTAGGAAAAATACTTTTGCAAAATTTGTTTATCTCCCTTGGGCTCCGCAGAGATTAATTCTTTAGAATTTTTTGACCTTTGCTTTGTCCTATGCATGGTGAATTCACAACCTCTTGTGTGGAAATGGTATTTATGATTAATGTGTGGTCTTTCCCTTCCTTGGTTGTGCATGGAATCTCCTTGGGCCTGCGTGTGGAGAGCTTGGACTATTTTTTCTTGAAACTTGATTTATTTACTTTCCTAACACCCGTTGTTTTCCCTCCTAAGCGTTGGAAAATTTGTTTTTTGCTATCCCCTTGGCTGTGTTCTCTCTTTTTTTTAGCTAAAAATTTCTTGATTTTCCTCTTGTACTTCTCCTTCACAATGGTGTTCATAGTTTGAGGAATGTGATACAAATATTATTATGGTCCCTAGAAGAATTGAGAAGCAATTTTAGAAAGCCTCATATGAATCTTTATAACGAGTCTGACGGAGGAATTTATGAAGGTTAAACTGACTTCCCCTCCTCCTGGGTAGTGGAATTAATTGCCAGAGAAAATGGGGAAAGCAATGACCAATTGCCAATGGGAATGACAAAGTGGGCTGGAAATCTCCGTTCAATTTCCCCATGTAGGAAATTAGGATATTTCTTGCCCATTTGCCAATTTATTAATTTGGCAATAGGGGGAAGAAATCCCACGAGAGGGGATTTAAAGTAATTTTTCCAGGAAAGGGGAAATCTGGGCCCAGGAAGCCAATTTGGCATTCCCAGCAATGGGAAGTAGAAGCTTATTTTTCCCCGACAATTAAAATAAAACTTGTTGAATGAAGTTTAATTAATATTTATTTAATTAAATACTCAAAAGTTATTTAAAATTAATTTTATCAAACAAAGAGTAATTAATTAATTTTAACATAGTTTAATGCCTAGCGGGAGGATTTCTCACCTTAAAAGGGTGAAACAAAGACCATAACGATCATAAAAATGAGACGGTCGTGATGAAAGTGACAAACCACACAAAGTAACAAATTTTGAAAAATTGCAAAATTTCCATCTTTTATTTTATTTATTTTTTATTTTACATATTCAAAATTGGCTGATAATAGCACCTAATCCCATTGGGAGGCATAAGTGATCTCCCCATAGATCCTTACTCCATTGGTTTTCTTTTCAAGCCTTGTGTATTTTGAAAATTGCATTCTTGTGTTGAATGTGTGTTAAATGGTTGTGCTATTTTGTATTGTTATGTTGAAGCATTTTGTTATTTCCATGAATTGGATCCATCCTTTATTTCATTTTTGGTTGGGGCTCGGGGGCCAATGAGTAGGATAGATTATTTTCCTCATTGTATTATTGGTTGGGTGGAGAGAGTTGCCTCTCCCCTATTTTTTGTTGTTGTGATTAAACTGAAGGCATGGTGGATATCCTGTTAGAGATTTAAAATTTGGAGTATTGTTGAAGTAAAAAAAACCTTCATTGTAGAAAAATTATTGTAATTCCCACTTAAGGTGGAAGACTAGTAGACTTGTATTTAAAAGAAAAGTTACTTTGCAAGTTGTAATATCGTATTTGAAGAAAGTTCATTATAGAACCTGTCTTTCCTTTCTCTTCAAATTAGTTATATGTAAAGGAATGAATTAAATGGATATCATGTCTAAATTTTACCTTGAGTTAAAAGAAAAGAAAGTTACAAATCTTAATGTTTTGATCACAATGTGAATTTGGAGGCTTTCATAACCTTATTCTAGGTTGAAATAGTTAAACAATCTTTGGTTTTGATTTATTTAAAGTTAAAGGTATCCTTTGAAATCTAAGTTCTTTTATACATTCATTATTAGAGTTCTCTGGCCTACACAGTGGCTGACACCTATCAGTATTAACCGGTGTTGATGTACTCAGTACTGACATTGGGCACTGTTTCACATAAGAGAATTTAAAATGTTAACTGCAAGCTTAGTTATCAACTTAAATGATATTATGAATTCCTCATAAAAGCTATATTTAATGAATAATTGTTGGAATTTTCATTGAGATAAGCGTGAATCACAAAATTTTGAAGATGTGTTAAAATTTATAAAATAAATTCATCTGGCAAAAATCGGCATCGGTGACTGAACCATCGTTGGTTTTTTTGTGACCGACATCGGTCACTAGATACTGCACTAAATTCACTTCTGCAAACTTGACAGTAATTTGTTTTGCCTTGTTTATATCATATGCATCTGAGAATGTTATGCTTTCTTAAAACTGAATAAGAAGTTTCTCATGGAATTAATCTTTTCCCACTCCCTTGAACTTAAAAAAATATTAAAAAAACTTATCAATAACAAAGGAACTGGCACTGGTAGTGAAATTGATGTTGGTAGCACAGAGGTTATCGTAGTTGGTCACCTATACGTTAACTTTTTTCTTTAAATATTTTTCCAGCCAGCCATTGACTCTTATGAATCTAGACTTCACCCAAATGTGGATCTACCCTATGAGGGTCATGTATGCTTGTTTGGACCCATACTCCAACCTGCATAAAGGGATATTAATACACAAAATGGGTTTTTCCCCATCAATGAAAACAAAAAAGTAGAGAACTAATCAACAATAGAACTCAAACCATATCTAGGATAGTTGTTTGCATTGAAATTAAATAACTAAGAATGTATGATTAAATATAAAATTCAACTATTCTAAAGGAGGATCCAATTTGGATAGAATCCCCTTATTCTTGCACATTGGATCCAAGAAGACTCCTTCATGGTTTTCCCTTGATCCATGTTATCCACTCCTTCAATTTTTAAACCAAAGAGAAACAAATTAATGAGCCTAGGGTAAGAAATGCTTAAGAAAACTCCCTTAAGGATGAATAGGGCTTCTTTTGGGTAGATCTAATCTTGCGGTCCCTATTGCTTTGATCCAAGGGTTAAGAATCAACCCTACAAGTGTTAGGTGAGAATTTTCTTATTAGGATTGTAAATTTTGAATAAATAAAGGTATGTGTAAATGGGTGAATGGGGTCACTTAGGGCTCTAGTTTATTAAGTTCAAAATGTAACTCCTCTGGTAGGTTTTAATGTATGATTCAATGGACATTAAAGATTTTTTTTAAAGAGAACTAAGGTAGCTAAGGATAAGGGTTTATTAAATGTGGGTTGAATGTTAATTCCCAAAAGGGAAACTAATTAACTAGCTAGTAGGAGAAATTAATGGACACTTGGCTAGTGATGATAATTAAATTGACATATAAACGTGATTAAGAATATTTAATTAATATTCTAGACTCGATCTAACCTATGAAATGTAACATTGCTAGTAGGAATTTAATTAAACGTATATTAGGATTTGACACCCTTGTAACTTAAAACAAAAACAAATTGTCGCAACTTTCTAGATAATTATTTAAGGATTAATTTGTTTTTAGAATGTAAAATTTGTGGGTTTTACAAGAATTGAGATAGCTTTAGTAGTAAATGGAAACATTGTTAACTAAGAATGTTACAGTGTAGACTATGACTTTAGTAGTTCAACATGAATGTACGATATTTTAACTTACTATTGAAGTGGTTTCATAAAATACTTTATTAACAATGTATTGGTTGACTTGGAGTTGGTTAATTTGATGATTGGTCTCTTCCATCTCATAGGAAATCCCTCGTTTATTCTTTAACATTACCTATAATTGAGAAGATAACGAAGCAATCTCGAAACAAATGTTAGAAAAAAACCTTGAAATTTTAATTTTTGAATGAATATAAGAATTAGCAAACGTAGTTAAACATTTCATACTCTATAAATATAGAACGATAACATGTCTTATGTAATTTAAAACCACATTATTCTTCAAATCTATATACCGAATAAACATGCTTCCCATCTCAAATGATGACTAAATAAAACAAATCAGTCTTTAAAAAATCACATTTAGGAAACATGTAGGCCCCAAAAATAAGATTTTTTAGGTGTCCATTTTCCTGACAGAATGAGAATTCGAATAGTTGAACAAAGAGGGATTTTAATCTCTTACCAATTACAAATTTCAATGACTATTTTTAAAGCAAATATTTGAGCATCTAGGTCAATGTTGAACATCCATATTTGTGGACTTATCTTAGTCCATTATTTACAATTAAAAATTTTCCATTCATTTAATATTAAGGTGGAGAATTATAGATACTTTAATAAGACAAAAAACAGGTTTTAAGAGGAAGTATGAGAAATAATAAAAGGAGACTCAATGTGATTGAGATTTTATATAATAATACTAATAACATAACAATTAATTAGTTCAATTGGTTTGTAAATTATATACGCCAACATAACCTGGATACCTTGGATACGCCCCCTTTCCAATATATATTCTTGTACACGTTGACATGACCTCCAATGGGGAAAATGAATCCCCTTGAAAATAACTAGTATTGAATGGATTCTTCACTTCTCCAGCTAAAACAGTGGCAATATCTCGTATAAAGAATAAAGAATTACAAAATGTATGTTGTATGTATCCATCTTTGCTACAAAATTGTTTACGCTAATGTATTGCAGGATTTGGTTGTAGGATCCCACATGGCAGGAAGTAAATACTGCCTCCCATTCACTAGAAAATAGTTTATACTAATGTCTTGCAGGATTTGGTTGCAGGATCCCACATGGCAAGAATTAAATATTGCCTCCCATTCACTCCATGCGTGTTATAACTCACTCTCATTGTGGCATCCACCAACAGCTCCCAACCATAACCTTTTTCAATATATATTCCTTTACATGCTGACACGGCCTCCAATGGGGCAGATGCATCCCCTTGAAAATAACCAATATTGAATGGATTCGTCACTGCTCCAGCTAAAAAAGTGCCAATATTGATTACCATTCCATCAATGCCTACGTCTTCATTTGGTGCAATGAAAGGAGAGGTTTGAGGGCCGTATATTTGCAAGTGATCTATATTTGTAAAAGTATGATAATCAACATGTTAATTGTAAATATATTGTTAATAAAATTAGAAATTAACACACTTATTAGAAATAAATTGTGTATATTGTGAATAATATTGTGTATATAGTGTGGAGATTTTTAGTGTTTTTAAACATTGTTACAAAACACATTGGTGGTTTTAGATGCATTTTTCAACATATTGTGTATTTCAACACATTGAAAAAGAAAATGGATTTGTAAATTTTTTAAATAATATTTATATGTTGTACTAAATAATCAAATAATACAATTATTGTGTCATTAATTTATTATTTTGGAACTCTTTGATTACAATGATAAATATATTTGGAATTTACATAGTACCAATTAAATGACTTATAACATCAAAAAATATATTAATGGTGTCTCGTTAACTTACAACCTATGTGACAAGTTGTGATTGACCATTAAACAATATTACTAATTTAAATTAAACTCTTCTTTATGCCATTTTATTTTTAAAGTACTTATTATTTAACATGTTGTATCATGGTTATTGGTTCCTAGCATGGTCATAGAGATGTTTTCCATATATAGACAAAAAAATCCTATTTCCATTGACTAACAACTAAATGTCTATATAAAAAGATCAATTTCATATTGACTCATCAATGACAACTAAGTTTCTACACACAAAAATCAAGCTCTCAAATTTGAATGGTAATTAATGTTTAGTGATTAAAATGTGGAAATCACAACAGATTCTTCAAAAGTGAAACCTTTGAATAATTAAATTCACGCAAAGTAATGTGCCCGTAGAAAAGTTTTAGTCGCTTAACAATAAAATATAGGGTTGGTTGAGAAGAGTTTAGGTTGTCATCAAGTGTTTGCTTTAGATGTTTCTTACCCACAATAGGGGTCTAATGTGTCTTTTGTGCCCATGAGATAATATTCATGTAACATATTATATATCAACAATAGACTCTTACATAGTTGTTCAAACACCATAATCTAGGATGCCTAAAATGGGTTATGAAAGATATAGTGCCAATACCTAAGTTATTACACCAAATTGATGTAGATCAAAGTCATTAAAATGTTTGATGAAATTAAATTTATATAAATCCTAGGAGCTATGTAGATTATGCTATAGTAATGAACCCTCAAATACAGGAATGTGCCTTTTTGTAAAGGAATGAAACTGATAGGCATTTTGAGGATACAAAATTATTTGTTGCGGATGAGAAAAAATGTTAATTACAATAGATTGTTCAATAGATGATAGAGTATATAATATTATACAATTTAAAAATATGGGAAATAAAAATGTATATTCATTTGGTATAGATAAAAAAATTTAAGCTATAGAAGTCGAAACAAAGAGTAGTTGATAAATATTGAAAACATGGAAACAAATAGTTTCCACTTGATATTTGATAGATATATGCACATCATAGAGGAATATGGGCTTAAACCCTTTTTCCAATGACTGTATTTCAATTTTATTATCTTATATGTGTCATTTAATGATGCGCCAGAATTATCAGGAACTTGACAAGGTCATAACTTGAGCTCTTGGTGTCCGTTTGAGTCCTTTTTTTTAAACCACATGTTTCAATGAGACGAATGCACAGTGGAAAAATACCCTACTAGTTGGGGCAAGTTTTGGACATGTTTTGGGGCCCTAAATATGACATCTTGAGGCCGAAAATTAGGATTTAAGTTGTAGTTCATTTTTTTTCCTATTTTTGGGCATTAGTTAATTTTAGTCTATTAGTTGCATTATGAGTTAGAAACTTGGAAATTCCTCTAATTTAGGAATGTAAAAGATGCATGGAAATTTCTGTGCTTGTATGAATAAGCATGTGAACTTACTAAGAATAGCAGGTTCTAGTAAACTATTAAAACTAGTAATTTCAGCCACCTAGAGTAGATTTAGTCAAAGTTAGTTAGAGTTTTCTTGACAACTCAGGTCGTGAGTTGATTTCCTATTTAGGAAACATTGTAATTCATTATTCGATAACATGAAGAAGGAGATTTATTTTCTTTTGGAGTTCACATTATTTGCAGAATATCAAGTTTGTTTAGAATTTGGCTACATTATCTGGTATCAGAGCTGGTTCGAAGTATTTTTTTTTTAAAATGGCAGGAAGAGGAAGAGGAGGAGGAGGCAGGTATTTCCCAGATGAATATAAATATGCAAGATTTGACAGAGACAAGTTGTTACGCTTGCTCTAATGATAACCTAGAGAGGAAATCAAGGTGAAGATGACACATAGGAAGAAGAAGTTTGTGAAGAGGAGGAAACGCAAGCACCACCATTAGCTTTTGAAGAAAGGATTCTTCGAGCATTAGAAAGGAAAGAATGATGGGATAATAGTTTGATGTTTTAGAGTATGGTGGTAGTCTAAAACTAGAGGAGCTGATAGACTGGTTGAATAGGATGGGAAAAGTCTTTTGAGTGGAAGGCTATGTCAGAAAAAAAGAAGGTAAAATTTGCATGCACAAAATTGAAAGTTCATGCTATGTTATGGTGGGATCACCTAACAGAAAGAACGGTCAAGAAAGGGGAAATAAATAATTAGGATGTGGAGTAAGATGGAGAAGAAGCTGAAAGATAAATTTCTCCCTGTGGATTATGCACAAACCCTTTACAAGAGGTTTTAGAATCTCAGATAGAACTTACAAACAATGCAAGAATACACAAATGAGTTCTACAAGTTGTCCATTCATGTAGAGCATGAAGAAACTAAGGAAAAAATGGCTGAAAGGTATGTAAATGGATTAAAATTTTCTATTCAAGATGAGATAAGTATGAATACGATTAAAATCATAGAGGATGCCTATTAATTAGCCTTAAAGGCCGAGGAAAAAAAAAACCGTCAAAGTTTTAGAAGATCACCTGGAATGAATAGGGGGACCTCATCTTCCTTTCGGGGATGATTTGGTTTCAACCAAGGTAGGAGAGAATCATCTCGCGGATTGGAAAAGCATGAGGATACAAGAAAAGATTTCCATAATCAACAAAGAGGCATAGGATTTTCTAAGGGTAGAGGATGTGCTGGTGATAGAGGATGGCAGGCTCCACGAAGACCATTTGTTTATTACAGATGTGTTGAATAAAGGCATTGGGATTTTGAATGCCCGCATATTTGTACACATGACAAAAAGTCAAGGATATGCTCAAAGAGTAAATCTTGTTGAAGTTGAACAAGTAGAAGATGAACATGTCCTGGAAATTCCACCAAATGTTCGAGAAAATATGATGATCAAGAGGACTGATGATTGCTCCAAGAAAGGAGATTAAGGGGGATGCATGGTTGTGTATAAATATTTTCATAAAAATATGCACTTTAGGAGGAAATTTATGTAATGTTATTATTGATGGTGGTAGTTGCGAGCACATGGTTTCAAATGAGATGATCGATAAATTGGGTCTGCATTGTGAAAAGAATCTTAACCCTTACCATATTGCATGGTTTAAGAAGGGTAATGAAGTTACTGTTGATAAGAGATGTTGAATAAGCTTTTATATTAGGAACAGTTATAAGGATGATATTTGGTGTGATGTTATTCCTATGGATGCATGTCATATGCTACTAAGAAGACCATGAAAATTTGATAAAAAAATTATTCATGATGGGAGAAAGAATACTTATACTTTTTGGATGGATGACACAGAAATAGTTTTGCTACCTCTTAAAGTAAAAGGGGAACGCTGAAAATATGCTTTCTGTAAAGGAATTTGTAAAGAAGGCAAAGGCAACTAGATTTTTGTTATGCACTAGGTGCGAATAAGGATGAAACTATAAGTGCACAAATACCAATAGAAACAACAAAATTAATAGAAGAAATAAAAACCATGTAGAAGAATAAAAAGGAAACATTGTCCATCTACCACCCCTTAGGAGTAAGATAAATCAATTTCATCTTGATTCTGCCTTTACAAGATGGTGAAATATCATGCCCAAATCAAGTTGTCCTTATAGGATAAAACCCGTGATTGTCATAATAATAGGAAGTTTAATTAAGAAAAATCGTAAAGGAATGTTCTTAGAAAACAAAACTACCACTTTTGAATAGCATTAGTCTGAGTTATAAAATAAGTAATATTTATGTGTACACCAAAGTAAGGATGGAACATGTAGAATGTGCACACCTGGATAGCAAAGAAATCAATAAAATTACAATCAAGTATAGGTTCCCAATACCTCACCTTGTTGATATGATGGATGTGCTTGCTTTGATCTAGGTATTTCACCAAGATTGATCTTCAAAGTGGTTATCATCAGATTCGGATCAGAGAAGGAGATGAGTGGAAAACAACATTCAAGACTCGAAATGGATTATATGAGTGGTTGGTGATGCATTTTGTCTTATCCAATAGAGACCTAGTACTTTTATGAGATTGATGAACACCGTGCTACGGGAGTATAATGGTAAGTTTGTTGTGGTTTATTTTGATGATATCTTGATCTTTAGTAAAACTAAAGTTAGAACATTTGAGGCATCTATGGTTGGTATTTGAAGTGTTAAGGAAAGAGAAACTCTATGCAAATATTGTAGTGCACATTCATGCAAGAGAGTTTGGTATTCTTGGGCTTTATTATTTCCCTAGCACCTTGGGGTACAAATGGACCTCAGAAAAGATAAAGGAAATTATTGAATGGCCTACTCCATAGAGTATAACAGAGGTAAGAAGCTTTCATGGTCTAGCAACATTTTAGTAGAAAATTTATTAAAAATTTCAGTAGTATTGTAGCACCTATAACAGATTGCACAAAAGGAAGGGAGTTTTTGTGGAAAAAGGAGGCTGGAATAGTTTTCAATTCTTGAAGAAGAAGGTGACTCTTAGAGGCACCTATTTTGGCACTACTTATTTTGATTGTAAGTGTTTTAGGTTGATTGTGTAAAGCCTCACATGTGGGTATTGGTAGTTGTTCTATATCAAGGTGGAAAGCCCTTAGTAGCTTTCTTTACTGAGAAACTGAATAAGGTAACAAAGAACTACTCTACTTATGATGTGGAATTTTATGTAATTGTACAAGCATTAAGGAATTGGAGTGCATTACTTAGTGCCTAAGGAGTTTGTGTTATTTATAGACCACATAGCCCTGAAGTATGTGAATACCCAAAAGAAGTTCGATAGTAGGCATGCAAAGTGGGTATCATTTTTGCAGGGTTATAACACTTCTCTAAAACATAAATCCAGAAAACTGTTGATTAAGTTACAGATTCATTGAGTAGGCTTGTGACTTTTTTTACCACTATGAAAATGAGGTGGATTGTGGTTTTAAGCAATAATGAATGGGTTTGGAGACTGATTTTGATTTCAAGGATATTGTTGAAAGGTTAATTGTCCATTGTTGACAATATAGGAGATGTCTTGGATGAGTACATAGATGGCTACCTATTCAAGATGAAAACTGATATTTTAGTTGGGTCATGAGAGAGAATATAGTGAAAGAGTTGCATATTGGAGGATTGGCTGGGCATTTTGGTAAAGATAAGAAGTGATAGCCTTGGTAGGAGAGAAATAATATTGGCCAAATAAAAAGATATGTGGTAAGATATGTGGATAGATGTTGAATTTGCCAAGTATTGAAAGGCCATGCACAGAATATAGGTATTGTATATGTGCATGTTTCTTGTTCACTAAAGGGTCATGGGACAGATCTGAGTATGGATTTTGTTTTGGGAATTACCAACAAGGTCACAATGAGGTAATGACTCAATTTTTGTGGTTGTTGATAGGTTTTCTAAGATGGTTCATTTTATTACCTTTAAAGAAAACAAGTGATGCAATAGGCATATCAGATTTGTTTTTCAGAGAAGTTGTGTTGTTTGCATGGTGTTCCAAAAATTATTACTTCAGATAGGGACACAAGGTTCTTAAGTCACTTCTGAAAGACTTTATGGAAGAAATTTAACTCAACTACATATTCAGTAGTTCCTATCATCCTAGAGTGATGGGAAAATTAGAGGTGGTAAATGTGAAGTTTGGGAAACTATGTTAAGGTGCATCATTGGGGAAAAGCTGAAACAATGGGACTTAGCATTACCACAAGCTGAGTTTGCATATAACAGTTCCATAAACAGATCCACAAGTTAAGCTTCTCCATTTTCAATTGTTTATGGGATTAATCTAAATGGGGTGTTAGATTTAGTACATTCTACCAGTTTGTTGGCAGAGTCAATGAATGATGTAATTGCATTTTTAAACATATAGAACAATTACAGGAAGAAGTGCGGTTTAGAAGTGTGCAAGTAATAGTAATGATAAGTATAAGGAAATAATAGATGTGCATAGAGACAGAAAGGTATTTCTAGTTGGTGAGTTGGTTATGATATATCTGCAGAAGGAAAGGTTTCCAAAAGGAACCTATAACAAGCTGAAGTACAAGAAGATTGGTCCCTGCAAAATCATGAAAACAATAAACAATAATTCTTATGAGGTAGAATTGCAAGGGAATTTTGATATTTCTCCAATGTTTAATGTTTCAGATTTGTATTTATTTCCATGGGGATGGTGTAGAAGGGGATGTTATTGATTGGAATTATCTAGATTGAGGCAGATAGGAGCCAGTGAAGAAGAAAGAAGAATTGGATCAGATTCTAGATAAGAAAACAATGGACACGCGACATGGGAAATACACCAAATATTTGGTACTATTGGAAAGGACTGGAACAAGAGGACAATACTTGGGTCATAGAGTGGGAGATTAAGAAGTTGGATACAGGTATAAATGGAAGGGAATTTGATTTGGAAAACTTGTAGGAGATGTGTTTCATTTTCAAGTTAGGGGAGAATGATGTGCCAGAATTAGCAAGAACTTGACAAGGTCATAACTTGAGCTATAGGTGTCTATTTGAGTCCATTTTTTTTGAAACCACATGTTTCGATGAGATGAACACAGAAAAACGGCCATACTAGAAAGTTTTGACATGTTTTCAGTCCCTAAATCCGCCCTTAAGGCTAAAAATTAGGATTTAAGTTGTAGCTTAGTATTTTGATTACTTATTTTAGTCTTTAGGCATTATGCTTAAGAAAATTAGAAATCCCCCTAATTTAGGAATGTAGAAGATGCAATTGCAATTTATGTGCCCATATGAATAAGCATTAACTTACTAAGATAGTAAGTAAACTGCTATAGTTTTTTTAGATTTAGTCAAGTTTTAGAGTGTTGGAAACTTGAGTTGGGAGTTGTTTTCATTTAGGAAACATTGTAATTTTATTCAAAAATGAAGAAGGAGATTTATTTGTTTTTGATTTCATGTTATTTGTTATCAATTTTTTTTAGTTTGGCTAATTTCCACAAAATATCCCCCAAACATCAAAACACAAACACTATATAAGAAAACTGTATAAAACCTATGGGTGGATGACATGTTGATGTGAATCTAGCTGCAAGAGGTTGAAATACCTCCAAAAACACACATAAACAACTTTGTAAATAAAAACCAGGAGTTTCAAAATAGCTTACTTCTCATTCTGGAATTCACACTGATCTATTACATCATTACAATCCTCCTTTTATTTCAAGACTACTCTAAAAACCCTAAAATGCCAACAACCCTAAAATGCCAAAAACAACTACTAGATTGACCCCAAATTTTGTGTCCCAAATATACCTTCATAAATTAGGGCTCACGCAAAATTTGGACTTATTCTAACAAGCACAAAAAAAATTATTAAAGTTCTAAGACCTAGTCAAAAGTGAAAAAACCATTCGGAGCCAATTTTAGGCCACTAGATGAAGGAATCCAGGCCCAAAAAACGTGCCAAAATGGGCACAACCTTGCAGGAAAAGTTGACCCCAGCATAGTACTAATGTATATCTACCACCTTGTAAAATTTCAGGATGATCCAATGGTCGGATCAAAATTTATGGTCTCTGGAAGTTACACTCATGCATCATTCTCCCCTAGTTGAAAAAAATTAAGCTCCTGCGAATTCTATTGATGGAACTCATCTAATTTTACACTGTCAATTTTCTTCAACTCCCACTCAGGAATCCAAGTATTTTCTTCTTACTGCAATCCTTCCCAATATACCAAATATATGTTGTAGCTCCCATTTCTAGTAATGACTATCTTTTGGTCCAAGACACACATTACCCTCTACTTTTTCTTCTCTAGTATCGGTTGCTTCCAGTTTATTTCTTTCACCTCTGCAACATGTTCATCGTGAACTAAAAAATTATATAAGTGAGAAAAATTAAAAAATGGTGAGATAGAAAAGTTTTCGGGTAGCTCCACCCTGTAGGCATTATCACTCATTTTCTTTAGAATCCTACATGGCCCAATATTTTTATACTTGAGTTTATTATATGTCCGCTTTTGAAACCTCTAGATTCTAAGATGAACCATCACCATATCTCCTCCTTTAAATACACTTACTCTCCTACTGGTATCTGCAGCTGTTTTATATTGTGCATTACTCACTTTAAGCTTTTCCCTCACTTCATCTTGCAACTATAGAATGTGTTCTGTGAATGTTTTTCCATCATCACTAGTTTCATCTTCACCTAGGTAGAACAATTAGGTCTAGGAACCCCTTGGGATTTCTACCAAATACAATCTGGGAAGGAGAACTCCCTGTTGACTTATTTACTGAGCTGTTATAGGCAAACTCAGCTTGAGGTAAAGCTAAGTCCCATTGTTTTGGCTTTTCTCCAACTATACAACGTAGGATATTTCCCAAGATTTCTGTTCACTACTACCATCTACCCATCAGCCTGGGGGTTTATATGCACTACTGAACTATAGCTGTGTCCACATTTTATTCCACAAAGTCCTCCAAAAGTGACTCAAATAATTCTGTGTCACTGATCTGAAGTGATCGTTCTTGGAATTCCATGCAATCTAACCACTTCTGAAAAAAAATAAATCTACAACACTGGAAACATCATTAGTTCTTTTACAAGAAATGAAATGTGCCATATTAGAGAATATATCAACAACAAAAAAGATATAATCATTCCCTCGCTGTGTTTTAGGAAGCCCTAACACAAATCCATACTCAGATCAACCCATGGCCCTGTAGGGATAGGTAATGGCATATATAACCTAGTATTCTGTGCATGGCCCTTAGCCATTTGACACACTCTACATCTTGCTACCACCCTACTTATGTCCCTATTTACCTTTGGCCAATAATACTTTTCTACAACAAGTGAAATTATCTTACTAATACCAAAGTGTCCAGCCAACCCCCCACTATGCAATTCTCTTATAATATTTTCTCTCATTGAACTAGCAGGGATGCACAATTGTTTCCCCTTAAAAAAATAACCATTCTTGCATCAAATAATCAAAAGAATCACTACCTACTATAGGCTCCTTAAGTTGTCTTACAACATCACCAAAATATGGATCACCTTCATATAATTCCTTAACTTCCTCAAACCCTAGTACTTTATTTTCCATTGTTGTCAAAAGGATACACGCCTACTCAAGGCATCAGCAACTTGATTCTTTCTTACTAGACTTATGCTTTAAAAAAAAAGTATATTCTTGCAAAAATGAAACCCATTTTCTATTCCTACTATTTAGTTTCTTCTATGTGTTTACATACCTCAATGCTTCATGGTCAGTGAAGAGTACAAATTCCTTTGCTACCAAGTAATGTCTCCAGTTCCTTAATGCCTGAACAATAGCGTAAAATTCCACATCATAAGTAGAATATTTCCTCCCGACTTCATTTAGCTTTTCACTAAAGAATGCCATGGGTCATCCTTCTTGACTCAACACAGCTCCAATCCCAACATGTGAGGCATCACAAGTCAACCTTGAAGACCTTGCTAAAATCTTGCAATACCAAAATAGGTTCTTCTGACACTTTCTTCTTGAACAATTCAAAACTATCTGTTGTTTCCTTGGTCCATACAAACTCCCTCCCTTTTGTACACTCTGTTATGGGTGCAACAATGCTACTAAAATTCCTAATGAACTTCCTATAAAAAGTTGCCAATCCATGAAAACTACGAACCTCTGTCACATTCCTTGGAATAGGCCATTCCAAAATTGCCTTTACTTTTTCCTCATCCATCCTCACTCCATCCTCTGATATGAAAAATCCCAAAAAAACAAAAGACTCTTCTGAAGAAATATACACTTCTTTAAGTTTGCATATAGACTCTCTTTATGTAATAAGTCTAGCACCAATTTCGATGTAACAAGTGTTCTTCCACTGTCTTACTGAATATCAAAATATCATCAAAATAGACAACAAAAAACTTACCATTGTATTCTCAGAGTACTTTGTTCATCAACTTCGTGAATGTACTGGGTGCATTAGATAACCCAAATGGCATCACCATCCACTCGTATAATCCATCTTTTGTTTTGAAAGTAGTTTTCCATTCATCCCCTTCATGGATTCAGATCTGGTAGTACCCACTCCGTAGGTCAATCTTGCTAAAATATCGGGCTCCCACTAGCACATCCATCATATCATCTAATCGTGGAATTTAGAACCGATACTTTATTCTGATCTTGTTTATGGCTCTGTTGTTTACACACATTCTCCAGTCTCCATATTTTTTGGGAGTCAATAACGCTGGAGTTGCACAGGGACTCATGCTTTCTCTCACTAACCCTTTCTGTATTAGATCTGTCACTTGTTCTGTTCAACTCTTCACTCTATGTTGGACTCATCTGATAGGCTACCTGGTTTGGAAGGGTCGATCCTGGGATCAAATCAATATGGTGTTGAATATCTCGCTTTGGAGGTAACCCATCTGGTAGCTCATCTGGTATGACATCTTTGTATTCTTTTAGTACCTTTTCTGCAGCAACAGGTATATTAAAATCTTCTATTTCCAGCTTCTTTGACATTAGTGCATAACAACATCCAGCTTCTTCCATTTCTGTAACAAACTCTTTTGTAGCCTATAAGCCCTCACTCTTCTCTTCTTCCTTGAATGGTAAAAAGACCATCTTTACACTATCCTTCAAAAAGGTATATATATTTTTCACTCCATCATGTGTAACCTTTCTATCGTATTTCCAAGGCCTACCCAGTAATATATGACATGCATCTATTGGGATAACATCACACCACACCTCATCCTTGTAGGTATTCCCAATTGAAAATGTTATAAGGAATATTTTATCTATGGTTACTTCATTTCCTTTATTTAACCATGATATACGATAGGGATATGGGTGCTTCTCACATTTTAGATTTAGTTTATCAACCATTACAGTTGAAACCATATTTTCACAACTACCACCATCAATAATAATTTTACATACCTTTCATTGAGAGGTACATCTTGTTTGAAATATATTTGTTTGAAGCCATGAATCAGCTCCAGCAACATCATGTTCTTTCTGATTCCTTGGGACAATCATCATCCTCCTTATCATGAGGATTTCACCCAAGTCTACAACAACCTCCATTTCTTTTTCCTCTACAGCCTCAACCAGATTTACACGTGGTTGTTCTCCTTGCCATCTATGTTGTGTAGGATAGTGTGGACACTCAAAAGCTTTGTGCCCCTCTTCACCACATTTGTAACATGTCTATTGGCTTTGGGCGCTATTCCAGCCTCGTCCTCCATTATAACCTCTTCCCCTCTGAAACACTCTACCTCTTTGGTAGTTACCATGGCTTTGACCAGAATCTTCACACCCTTATGTATTAGAGGATTCGCCTTTTGTAGATTCAAATCTATTGGAGATGATGATGGACCTCTCTTCACACCTCTTCTAAAATTATTCCTCTTGTTATTTTCTTCTACCTTTATTGCAAGTTGATAAGCATCATCTAGGCTATGGATCCAGATCATACTCAGCTCATCTTGTATGGTGTAGTTCAACCCATTTATGTACCATGTAGCCTTTTTTTCTTCAGACTCTTTTTGTTCCACCTTGATTGATAACTTGTAAAATTCATTAGTATACTTCTCAATGCTAAGATCCTTACGTCTTAGGTTTTGGAACCTTCGAAAGAGTTTTTGAGCATAATCTATAGGAAGAAACTTTTCTTTCAGCTTCTTTACCATTTTATTCTAGTTTCAGATCTTTCCCTTTCCATTCCTTTGTGTTTCATTTTGTGGGTGATTCCACTAGATCAATGCATGTCTGGACAACTAAGTACATGAAAACTTAACTTTCTTCTCCTCTAAAAGGGTTTTCCACTCAAATAAATTTTCCATGTGATTTAACCAATCAATTAACTCCTCTTGTCGTAACCCTCCACCATAATTAGGAACATTAATCTTGATGTCATCATTCTTTCCCTCTAAAGCCTTGATTAATCTCTCCTCAAATGTTCTCTCATTCAAGGTTTCTTCATTTATCTCATTTTCTTCTTCATCACCTGCTCCATTCATTAATGGAGGCTCTTCTTCAATATAACTATATGGGTTTGCATCCCCATTTGCATGTCTCCTTCTAAGGCAGATAAAGAAATAAGTAGCACTCGTCTGAAGGATGCATGATTAAGTCTGCAGTCATCTGTAGTCATCTTCAGTTCCACTGCAAGTTTTTGCATTAATTTTGTTTATTCTTTTAGTTAATAAACTGCAGCATCTTTCAGTCTTATTCGATGCCCATTTATTAGGATCTAGCTGAGTTCTTCTTCAGTTATCTCCTTCTTTACTATTGTTGCTCCTCCTTTTAAATGAAATCCTCTCCTTCAGATTTCAATGTACAGCAAGAAGGAAAAAGATAGTTTTTTTAATAAAAAAAATATTTTGTTCTCTCTTAGCCTTGCTATTCGCTCACTTTTTGAGTAGATGTATTATTTTTTTTATTTGCACAATATAGTGTAAGTGTTGTTTTTATTTATAATCTTCAATTGGTATCGAAATTGGTTGCAAGACTATTACTTTTTTAGAAAATTTGCAGGTTAACAATTCTCTCCAAGAATTATCAGAATGTCAAATGGTGGCAATTTCTCATTCTAGCTTCCACTGTTTACCGGAGACAACTACAATTACTGGAGCATAGATATGAAGACCCTACTATTATCCCAAGATATCAAGGATTTAGTAGAAGGAGGATATATGGAACCTACAGATCAGAATGCTTTAAATTATTTAATAGAAAATCAACGAACGCAATTGAAAGAAGAGAAAAAGAAGGACAATCAAGATCTTTTTTCTATCCAATATGCAATGGATATATCGATTTTTCCCCATATAGCTGGTATGACAAAGTCAAAGGATGCATGGGAGGCCCTACGAACTACATACCAAGGATCTGAAAAAATAAGGTTGGTAAGACTTCAAACCCTTTGTAGAGATTTTGAACATTTAAGTATGAAGGAAGCTAGGTCTATTCAAGAGTTTATTACTAGGGCTCAAAGTATTGTGAACCATCTTAAAACTCAAGGGGCAATGTCATATAGAAAACACTTGTAGAAAATATTTTGAGATCTCTTCCTCCAAAGTTTGATCCAGTGGTCATAGCCATTGAATAAAGTAAAGATCTAGCCACATTCAAAGTTGCAGAGTTGATAGGTTCTTTGCAATCTCATGAGGAGCATATGCAACATTTTACAGTGAACCTTGTTCAAGCCTTCCAGTCTACTTTAAGAATTGAAGAAAAATCTACAACCCCTTCTCAATCAAACAAATATGAAGGGGAGTCTTCTACATCTAGAGGACGTGGCATAGGAAGAGGAAGACGAAACAATAGAGGCAGAGGAAGAAGTTCAATGGATCGGAGAAGCATCCAGTGCTAGTATTGGGAAAGGTATGGACACTATGAATCTGAATGTAGAAAGAAAAAGTCTGAATTAAATAAGTCAAGAGCAAACTATATTGAAGAGTCTTTTGAATAAGCAAAACACTCTACATTATTTGCTTGCAATTTGGAAAAAGAACCTCAAAAGGATGTTAAGTTCTTGGATAGCAGTTGCTCAAATCATATGATAGGTAAATCTGATCTCTTTGTCAAATTAGATGAATCTATAAGGATTCAAGTAAAATTTGGTGATGATAAAGAGGTTGATGTAACGGGAAAAGGTACCCTTGCAGTGAAAACTAAGCAAGGAGAAACTACATTTATTCATGACACTTTGCATGTGCCAAAATTACAACATAATATTTTAAGTATTGGGTAGCTTGTAGCAAAAAATTACAAGGTTGTGTTTGAAGATAACTGTTGCAAAATATTTGATAAATCAACTAACCATTATCTTGTGGGAAAGGCTTGTGTGACAGAGAATCGATTATTTCCTCTCACTTTGGAGTCTAGTAAGATGCATGCCCTCAAGGAAACCATAGATGATTCATGGTTATGGCACCAACGGTATGGTCATTTGCATTTTCAAGGATTAAGTTTGCTTCATAAGAAAGGCATGGTGAGAGAACTTCTTGCAATTAAGGAAAAATAAGAAGTTTTTTCATGATGTGCACTTAGCAAGCAACATCGAGAATGTTTTCTAGTGAAAAAATCATGGAAGGAAAAATCTCCTCTAGAGCTTGTGCATATTGACATGCAAGAGAAATCTTTGGGTAAGAATATTTAGTTTCTGACATTTATTGATGATTTCTCACGCCACACATGGGTTTATTTTCTTAAGCAGAAATCTAAAGGCATTTGAATGCTTCAAGCATTTTAAGGCTATGGCAGAAAATCAAAGCGGGTATTCTCTCAAAATACTCAGAACAGATAGAGGGGGAGAATTCACTTCCAATGAGTTTGCTGATTTTTGTAATACTCATGGAATTAAGAGACAACTTACAGTAGCTTATACCCCACAACAGAATGACATTGTAGAAAGAAAAAAATGTACCATTATGGAGATGGCACGAAGTATATTACAGTTCAAAAACCTTCCTAATTGTTATTGGGGAGTTGTAGTAGCAATGAAAACTTATATTTTGAATCGAAGCCCTACAAAATTGCTTCAGAATATCACTCCCAAGGAATCTTGGAGTGGACACAAGCTCTCAGTAGCTCACTTTCATGTATTTGTTGCCCTACATATGTTCATGTTCCAAAAAAGAAGTATAAGAAGTTGGATGCAAAATCCCAACTTTGTATCTTTGTGGGCTATTTATATTTCACGAAAGGATACAAGTTCTATAATCCTAGCACACAGAAATGGATTATTAGTTGAGATGTGGTTTTTGATGAAGGGGGAGTATGGAAATGGAAAAAAGGAGTTCAAAAAACTACACCACTCATCATGGGTATAGAAGATGTTCAACAAGTTCCTCCTCTCCCCACAAGCTCAAGTGGAAGTTCAAGCCCCAGTTCACCAAGTTCACCAAGTTCCTCTTCAGGTGATAGCTCTAGTCCACAATCAATTCCAAGTTCTTCACGAAAAGTACAAAGTTTAAATGAAATTTATCAAAGGAGTTCTAATGTGAATCTAGTTTCCAATCTTGCTTTATTTAGTACCATCCAAGTTGAACCTTCTATGTATGAAGAAGCTGTGAAAGAATAAGTATGGGTTGATGCTATGAATGAAGAGATGCATGTAATTGATAAAAAAAATACATAGGAATTAGTTCAACTTCCTAAAGATAAGCAAGTGATTGGTGTCAAATGGATTTATAAGGTGAAATATCATGTTGATGGTTCTATGAATAGACACAAGGCAAGATTAGTTGCTAAGGGATTTTCACAAATGCATGTAGTAGATTATTCAGAGACTTTCGCTCCAGTTGCAAGATTTGATACAGTCAATATTATATTATCTATTGTTGCACAACACAAGTGGTCAATCTATTAGATGGATGTAAAATCATCCTTCCTAAATGGTTTTATTGATGAGGAAGTCTATGTGGAACAACCTATTAGTTATGAAATTCCAGGAAAAGAACATTCAGTTTACAAGCTAAAAAGGGCTCTTTATGGGTTGAAGCAAGAACCTCATGCTTGGTATTCAAGGATTGATAGTTATTTCTTGAATAAAGGATTCATTCAAAGTTTCTCAGAGCCAACCCTCTATATCCAACATCTTGGTAATGATATTATAATTTTTTGCCTTTATGTTGATGATCTCATTTATACAAGTAACAACCCATCTCTCATGGAGAAATTTCAAGTAGAAATGAAAAAAGAATTTGAGATGTCAAATTTGGGACTTATGCATTATTTTCTTGGAGTGGAGGTGCAAAAAAAATCTAAAGGTATATCCATTTCTCAAACCAAGTATATGGCTGATCTATTGAAGCGGTTTAGAATGATGTCATGCAATGCAGTTGCCACTCTTGTTTCCCTTGGTGAAAAATTAACCAAGGAAGATGCAGGTTCCAAAGTAGATGCCACTTTATACAAAAGTTTGGTTTGGAGCCTCGTGTACCTCACTACCACGAGACATGATATTATGTATGTTGTGAGCCTCATCTCTCGGTTCATGCAAGATCCACATGAGTTTCATTGGCATGTTGCAAAAAGAATTTTAAGGTATGTGAGTGGTACACACAATTTTGGAAATCATTATTCTCCCACACATAAGTTTGAGCTATGTGGTTACACAAATTCTGATTGGGCTGGTTCAATGGATGATAGAAAATCTATATCTAGTTATATTTTCTCACTTGGTTTTGGAGTTGTCTCATGGAGTAGTAAAAAGCTGGCAACCATTGCTCTCTCTTCCGCAGAAGCACAGTATATTGTAGATGCAACATCTAGTTGTCAAGCCATATGGATTAGACGGATTTTGGAAGATTTGCAATTGGTTCAGGAACATCCAACCACTATTTACTATGATAACAATAGTACCATTGCAATGACAAAAAATCCTCTGTTTCATGCTAGATCGAAGCACATTGAGATTCGACATCACTTCATCAAATACTTAGTTCAAGATGGGACAGTGGAATTATATTTTTCCCCTACAATGGAGCAAGTTTATGATATTTTTACCGAAGCTCTACCTACAACCAGTTTTTTTGCTTTGAGAAATCAGTTTGGACTCATCCCTGTTGTTCATGCAGGGGGAGATTGAAGGTTGCATGGTCAACTCTGTAGTCATCTTCAGTTCCACCGCAAGTTTGTCCATTAATTTTGTTTATTATTTAAGTTAATAAACTGCAGCATCTTTCAGTTTTAATTGATGCCTATTTTTTAGGATCTAGCTAAGTTCTTCTTCAGTTATCTCCTTGTTTACTATTTCTTCTCCTTCTTTTAAATGTAATCCTCTCCTTCAAATTTCAACATACAACAAGAAGGAAAAAGATAATTTTTTGAATAAAATAAATATTTTGTTCTCTCTTAGCCTTGTTGTTCGCTCACTTTGTGAGCAGATGTATTATTTTTTTATTTGCATAGTATAGTGTAAGTGTTGTTTTTATTTATAATCTTCATCATCTAGGCCTTATAACAAGCGATGCTTATAGTGAGATGAAAGACGAAAGCAACAACATAATGGAAAGGGGAAACAGTCCATTATTTTGTCTCGAGGATGATTATCATGACAGTGAGATGAATGTTGGAAATATCTAATCTTGTTCTAGATAAAGTTTAAACTTTATGGAATTCAAATTTATGTAAAATATATTCACATTTATTGTGAATATTAACTCCTCCAAAATATCAAAAGATATTGTATATAATATCTAGAAAATATCAAGAGAATATCTAGAAATATCTGGGAATATCTAAAAAATATCCAAAAGATCAATAATATCTAATATAAGATATTATGACATATTATGAGATATTTTATAAGGTAGAAGGTTGGAAAACTTCTATAAATAAGAGGTTTCATTTTGTAATTAAAAAAAAAGAAAGAAAAGCAAGAGAAGGCACCGAAGTGTTCTAGAGTATTTTTAATAGAAAGCCTTGTTTTTATATTTCTCTTGTGAGTTTGTGTGTGTTCATAGTATTTTTTCTATTTGTAGCACACACCCTCTAGGTTAGGAGTTAGATATAATTCCTTCAAATTGGTATCAGAGCTAGGTTGAGCTTAAGTTATAAGTTTTTATTTCATTCTATTAGTCTAGTTCAAAATGACGGGTATGAGCAGTAGCCTCACTCAAGCCCACATCCCCATATTCAATGGGAAGAACTATGATTATTGGAGCATAAAAATGAGGACCTTATTTTGTTCACTAAATGTATGGGAGCTAGTTGAGAATGGGTTTCCATAACCTACAAATTTTCAAGCATTTCAAGCACTAGCACAAGCAGATAAGGATTTGTTGAAGAATAAAAAGCAGAAGGATGCAAAAGCCTTGCTTAAAATTCAACAAGCAATGGACGAGTCCATATTTCTGCGTGTTACAGCAGAAACTAGATCAAAGCAAGCATGGGAAAGTCTTCAAACAAATTATCAAGGTACTAGTAAAGTAAAAGTTACAAAATTACAAAATCTTGGAAGAGATTTTGAGAATATTTGCATGAAATACTTAGATTCAGTAGATTTATTTTTCACCCACATGATGAGTGTAGTAAATCTAATTAAGTCTCATGGTGAGACTTTAGAGGATCAAAGGATTTTAGAGAAAATACTGAGAAGTCTTCCTAGCAAGTTTGATGTGATTGTTGTTACAATAGAAGAATCAAAGAATCTAACCCAAATGTCTGTAGATGAATTAATGGGATTTTTAATATCCTATGAGAAAAGATTGAATAGATCAGGTAGCTCATATCTTGAGCAAGCCTTCAAATCACAGGTTTCAATTTGTGGTAATAGAGCAAGAGGAAGATCGAGCTTCAACAGAGGCAGAGGAAGAGATTTCTAAAGAGGATCTGGAAGAGCAAACACATCTTATGAAGGAGGAAGAAAAAATTCAAATTTATACACTACAAGTGCTAGAAGCCGAGGAAACTACCAGAATCATACTTATGGTCAAAGGTATGATAAGTCACATGTTCAATGTCATTACTGTAAAAGATATGGACACTATGCCAATGAATGCAAGAAGAAACATTTTTATATGAATAGACAGAATGCACATTTTTCTGAAGAAAATCAGTCTGAAAGTTATAACAATGGTTCAATGTTTATCACATGCAATGTTGCTCAAGATAGTACAAAGGATATTTGGTTTCTAGATAGTGGATGCAGTAATCATATGACTGGATGTAAGAAGATGTTTGCAAACATAGATGAGTCAGTTACATCTGAAGTTAAGTTATGAAATGACAATAAAGTTACAGTAATGGGAAAAGGAACCATAAATATTGAAAAAAAGAAAGGTGAGAACAAACACATTCCAGATGTGTATTATGTTCCTATTTTGAAACATAATCTAATGAGTATTGGGCAGCTAGTGCAGAAGGGATATAAAGTCTATTTTGAAGATGATGCATGTGTTATTCTAGATAGAAATCCAAGTAACAAATTTATTGCAAAGGTTGAGATGACAAGAAACAAAATGTTTCCATTAAGAATTTAAGATGATTTTTTATCTAAAGAGCTTTCTTCACTAGCATTTAAAGTTTCTTTAAAAGATCAGACTTGGTTATGGCATTTGATATTTGGACACTTAAGTTTTGGTAGTTTAGATTTATTGCAAAAGAAGCATATGGTGAAGGGTTTGCCTTTGATGGAGCAACCAAAGAATCCTTGTGAAAGTTGTATTCTAGGGAAGCAACACAGGGAAAACTTTCCTGTTGGAAAGTCATATAGAGCTAGATCTCTTCTTCAGATTGTCCATTCAGATCTATGTGGACCTATGCAAACACCATCAATTGGAGGGAGCATGTATTTTCTAACTTTTATAGATGATTTGTGTAGAAAAACTTGGGTTTATTTCTTGAAACATAAGTCAGAAGCCTTTAGTGTGTTCAAAGAGTTTAAGGCCATGGTTGAAAAGCAGAGCCGCTACTCTAAAAAGGTGTTAAGATCGGATAGAGGAGGAGAGTATGTTTCAAATGATTTTTTAATTTTTTGTAAATTTCATGGGATTAAGAAGCAATTTACAACAAGGTACACACCTCAACAGAATGGTGTAGCAGAAAGAAAGAATAGAACAATTATGGAGATGGCAAGAAGTATGTTGAAATCCAAAAATTTACCAAATGAGTATTGGGTTGAAGTAGTAGCTTGTGTGGTTTACATCTTGAACTGATGTCTAACAAAAATTGTGAAGGTTAAAGTTCCTCAAGAAGCATGGAGTGGAAAGAAACACAGTGTATTGAATTTAAGAGTTTTTGGATGTGTAGCTTATGCACATATTCCAAATGAGAGGTGAAAGAAATTGGATGATAAAGGAGAGAGATGCATTTTTGTAGGTTACAGTGAGCAATCAAAAGCCTATAAATTGTATAACCCCATCACAAAGAATTTTATTATTAGTAGAGATGTTCAGTTCATTGAAGAATAAGCATGGGATGGAAGTGTTGATAAGCTATCAAATATCATTGTAGGAATACCTCATCATCAGAATGAGTTTGATGAAAAGATCACACAAAATTTTCATCTAGCACCTCAAGGGATCAGTGCAGTGAAGTCTTCTTCAAATAGCACTCCAGTTTCAAGAAGAATCAAAAGAGGTATCTCAGGTGGATCATCATCCCCTCCAGCAAATTTACATCCACATGAAGCATTAGGGAATGAAGGTAATTCTTCAAATTCAAAGTCTCATAGCAGTGACATATCAGATCCATCATTCGCAACACAAAGGTCTCACTACAGGGACACCCCAGGGAAGACAAGAAGCTTAAGGGAGATTTATGAACAAACTCAAGGTGATGAGAATGTTGATTTATATTCTGATTTTGCATTATTTTCTCATGATGATCCTATATATTTTGAAGATGCATTTGAAAATGAAAAATGGGTAAAGAAATTGATTCTATTGAAAAGAATCATACATGGGATCTTGTGACCCTTCCAAAAGGAAAGAGTGTAATTGGTGTGAAATGGGTCTACAAGACAAAATTCAACGCAGATGGAAATGTTGAAAAATATAAAGCCAGGTTAGTTGCAAAGGGTTTCTCACAACAACCTGGAATTGATTATGATGATACTTTTGCTCCAGTAGCTCGACTAGACACTTTCAGAACTGTTTTAGCATTAGCAACTCAAAATAATTGTAAAGTCTATCAAATGGATGTCAAGTATGCATTTTTGAATGGCATACTAGAAGAAGAAGTTTATGTTTTACAACCTCCTGGATATGAAATTGTAGGTCAAGAACACAAGGTCTGTAGATTGAAAAAATCCTTGTATGGTCTGAAACAAGCTCCAAGAGCATGGTATAGCAGGATAGATTCATATTTTTTGAAAAATGGATTTACAAAAAGTGATAGTGAACCAACACTATACATCAAAATGAATGATCAAGAACAAATTCTAATTATATGTCTATATGTTGATGATCTAATATTCACAGGAGATTTTTCAATTGAATTGTTTAAGACAACAATGAAGAAAGAATTTGAAATGACAGATTTGGGTCTAATAAAGTTTTTTCTTGGCATAGAAGTCAGTCAATCAGAAAATGGAATTTTTATATGTCAATCAAAATATTCCAATGATATTTTGAAAAGGTACCGGATGATGAATTGTAATCCAGTATCAACACCAGTTGCCATAGGATTGAAGCTAAGAAAAGATGATAAAGGTTGTGATATTGATCCAAATATATACAAAAGACTTGTTGGTAGTCTGATGTACTTGACTGCTACAAGGCCTGATATCATGGATGGCGTAAGTCTTATTTCCAGGTTTATGGAATCCCCAAAGGATTCTCATTGGCAAGCTGGAAAAAGAATTTTAAGATATGTTAGTGGAACAAAAGCTTTTGGTATTTTACATACATCTTCTAATATTTTCAAGTTAGTTGGTTACACAGACAGTGACTGTACAGGAAGCATAGATGACAGAAAATAGCACATCCGGCTATGTTTTCCATTTTGGTTCAGTAGCAGTTTCATGGGCTTCTAAGAAACAACCTATTGTCACTCTCTCTTTGGCAGAAGCAGAATATGTGGTAGCCACAGCAGCAGCATGTCAATCAATATGGATGAGAAGAGTATTATCATATCTAAGCAAGAACAAGAAGGATCAACAAAGATATTTTGTGATAACAATTCAGCTATTGCATTATCAAAGAATCATGTTTTTCACAAAAGAAGCAAGCATATTGATACAAAGTATCATTTTATCAGAGAGCTAGTCAACAATGGACAAATATTTTTGGATTTTTGCAGGTCTGCAGAACAATATGTTGATATCTTCACCAAGCCATTACTAAAGGACACATTTGAGCATATGAGAGATTGCTTAGGCATCATAGGTCTGTATTATTCCAACAATACATGAAGAATCAAGATTAGGAGGGAGTGTTGGAAATATCTAATCTTGTTCTAGATAAAGTTTAAACTTTATGGAATTCAACTTTATGTAAAAGATATTCACATTTATTGTGAATATTAACTCCTCCAAAATATCAAAAGATATTGTATATAATATCTAGAAAATATCAAGAGAATATCTAGAAATATCTGGGAATATCTAAAAAATATCCAAAAGATCAATAATATCTAATATAAGATATTATGAGATATTATGAGATATTTTCTAAGGTAGAAGGCTGGAAAACTTCTATAAATAAGAGGTTTCATTTTGTAATTCAAAAAAAAGAAAGAAAAGAAAGAGAAGGCACCGAAGTGTTATGGAGTATTTTTAATAGAAAGCCTTGTTTTTATATTTCTCTTGTGAGTTTGTATGTGTTCATACTATTGTTTCTATTTTTAGTACACACCCTCTAGGTTAGGAGTTAGATATAATTCCTTCAATGAAAAGCATTCTTGTAAACGGGGCTAATGGTTTGCCCCAAGATTCGTTGAATCAAGAAATTCAACAAAATTTTGATCAATCACCTGAATTTTATTTTAGATTATAATATCAAGTCCGCGTAACTTTGATTCATCCTATTTTTGTGCTGAGAGGGAAAACACAATTTGCTTTTCTAAAAATTTACAATAAAATATTTATAAAAGGTATTCTCTCCAATGGTTTTAGGTCAGCGAGTAAACTTTGCAAAGCAATGCCAGATGTTGTAAATGAAAATTGATTGATGAAAAAAGTGAATTGTGCTTGGCAGAGTCATAAAAAAATTGAGAGTGGTAGCCAGAATATGATCAAGATTAAGGCACATTGTACGGGACATGTTATATTTGGTGTGCTTTAGGCACACGAATCTTCTAAAACAATAGTGCTCTGTAATGATGTAGAGGATCCTTCCTGTACAAATAGACTCTTGATTGGAATAACTAATAACCAAGGTAACAACTTTTGTACGGAGTGTATTAAATGGTCTGACTTAAATTATGGAAAAAAGACGGTCCGTTAAAAAAATACGATAAATACGGTAAATTACATATACAAAAATGTATGATAATATTTTATGCTCAGTTGAATGATAGCTCTTCTTCATCACTACTTATATTTTCTTAGTATTATGCAACATTTTGTCAAATAATTCACAGAATCACAATTGTATTTGAGTATTTTTGTACAGAGTATTTTTTCAAACAGTTGGTAGACAATCTACATAGTAATTGTATTCCATTTTTAAAATATTTTTACCGGCAACACAGTTACATCTCTAGCTGTTGTCACCCATTTCTACAAGTTAGGTTGTTACACATCTTATAAAGACTTAAATTGCTGAGAATCATATAAATACTTCTGAAAAATAAGTAGAAAAACCTTACACTATCCCTTAATCTGCTGAATTTAAAATCTTGAAATTTTTCCATTTAAACATGTTATTGTGAGGCTTAATAATAAATAAGTGATAACATATATTATTTTAAATCTCTTGTTTCTGAATTTTGAAGAAACAACGTATTAAATACTTTTTAACTACCGAAATTTCGTGTTTTTATACGGTCTATAAGAAAAAACGGAAAAAAACGGAAATTCATTGAAATGTTACCGTATTTGCTAGCTATGCTAATAACATAAGAAGATTTGCTAGAGATTCTTTGGGAATGGAAGTCAATAATGCATGTACAACAAGTGGAGTTCCTTGAACAAGTGCTAAATATTCTGACTATCACATTAGAGAGAAGAAAATAGAAGGTTAGTTTTGTTTGTCTTTTTTAAGCAATCAAATACATATATGAGAATCTCTACCAGGTTTTCGGGAAAAATAGAATAATATTTTAGGGAGGATAAGAGCCATAGGAGGGGAGGAAAAAATTTCTGGGCTGCCCCACATGGAACTAAGAAACCACTATGAGTGCTAGTGTCACTTGCAGTCAATGTTTTGCAGAAGTAATTGGCTAGTTGCCTGCTTTGTGTACCCAGATCACAAGGGAGATAAGTAAATTTTTTCTCTTTCTGCAGAACATTACAAAGTTAGTTTATAATAGAAACATAACAAAATATGTGTGTCATGAAAAATATTGCACTCTGAACAAAGAAAATGCAATAAAATTCATAGTCTTACGACACCCAGCAGCTGCAATGTCATTTGACCATATACTTCATCTTCCTGGCATCAAAGTAAGCATTATTTTATTAGCCTCTAGAGCTTTCCAATATACAGAATGGTGAGGAATAAAGTGCTGGGAATCAAAGATGGGATGAAATATAGAGAAAACTCACATCACAAGTATAGTAACATTATGAAGCTAACAGATTAAATGAGGTGTGAGATTTGGGTAATTTTGAATTTGTGTATCAATCTCCTTATTCGTTGAGGAAACTACTTGAAATCAATTTCAAAAATAGGATCAATTTTACTAGTTGAGATTACAATTTCAGAAAGTAAGGTATAAGTAAATGAAACACATAAAAAAATTCTTTCACTTTAAATTTTGTAACTTTCTTTCTCCCACAACCCCATCAAACATGCTTCACATACTATAAGAAGAACAATATTTCAAGTCTAGAAAGCCACAAGCTTACCTACTCACTGTGGCTCAGAACATGCATGCAAAAGTTCTAAATTCAGACAGCGCCTTTCTCCTGTAAGTGGAAAAAGGAAAAGCAAATGGGCATATGATCATATAAACCATTTTCCTAGCATAAATTTATCCATAATGCAAATAATCAAATGCAACTCAAGTACCTTTCATGTAAAAGCATGATTAATATTTTCTAGACTCTAAACAAAAAAATAAAAATAGAAAATATTAGGTAATAATGAATTTAAGCAAATGGCCATTTGGTAAAGATGTAATGGAATGAATTTGAGTGAATGTGCAAAATCAAGAAAGGAGAATTAGAGAAATTACCCATCAATGAAGCCTCAAGTAAATGGGTTCACAGAAGGATCTGATCTGTGGGGGTAATGGTAGCCATCTTAATAGCTCTGTTTTGAATGTTGAGAATACTTGCGATGCTGGATACCATGATCATACATAGAGTGCCTCCAAGTCTCATTACCATGGTGGGATCCTTCCCCATTTTTACCCCATCAAAACTCTTGATTGTCAATTTTATCAAGGGAGAATCATTTACCATTAGAAACAAAGCAACTCTTGTTGGAAATATCTAATCTTGTTCTAGATAAATTCTAACTTTATGGAATTCAACTTTATGTAAAAGATATTCACATTTATTCTGAATATTAAATCCAAAATATCAAAAGATATTGTATAGAATATCTAGAAAATATTAAGAGATATTATATATATCTAGAAATATCTGGGAATATATATAAAATATCGAAAAGATCAGTAATATCTAATATAATATATTATGAGATATTTTCTAAGCTAGAAGGTTGGAAAAATTCTATAAATAAGAGGTTTCACTTTGTAATTCAATAAGCAAGAAAAGCAAGAAAAGACACCAAAGTTCTCTGGAGTATTTTTGATACAAATTTTGTTTCTATATTTCTCTTGTGAGTTTGTGTGTGTTCATAGTATTGTTTTTATTTCATTATCTTAGCACACACCCTCTAGGTTAGGAGTTAGACATAATTCCTTCAAATTGGTATCAGAACTAGGTCGAACTTACGTTATAAGTTTTTATTTCACTCTATTAGTCTAGTTCAAAATGGTGGGTATGAGCAGCAGTCTCACTCAATCCCAAATTCCCATATTCAATGGGAAGAACTATGATTATTGGAGCATTAAAATGAAGAATTTATTTTGTTCACTAGATGTATGGGAGTTAGTTGAGAATGGGTTTCAAGAACCTACAGATCTTTAAGCATTTCAAGCATTGGCACAAGTAGATAAGGATTTGTTAAAGGAGAACAAACAGAAGGATGCAAAATCCTTGTTTCAAATTCAAGAAGCAATGAACGAGTCCATCTTTCCACATGTTTCTATAGAAACTAGATCAAAGCAAGCTTGGGAACGTCTTCAAACAAATTATCAAGGTACTAGTAAAGTAAAAGTTGCAAAATTACAAAATCTTAGAAGAGATTTTGAAAATATTTGCACGAAAGACTTTGATTCAGTACATTTATGTTTCCCCTATGTGATGGGTGTAGTAAATAAAATTAGGTCTCATGGTCAGACTTTGGAGGATCAAAGGATTGGAGAGAAACCACTTACAAGTCTTCCTAGCAAGTTTGATGTGATTGTTGTTGCAATAGAAGAATCAAAGAATTTAACTCAAATGTCTGTAGATGAATTAATGATATCTTTAATATCCCATGAGAAAATATTGAATAGATCAGGTAGCTCATCTCTTGAGAAAGCCTTCAAATCGTAATTTTCAATTGGTGGTAATAGAGCAAGAGGAAGAAATTTCCAAAGAGGACCTGGAAGAGTAAACACATATTATGAAGGAGGAACAACAAATTCAAATTTCTACACTACAAGTGCTAGAGGCTATGGAAACAACCAGAATCATACTTATGGTCAGAGGTATGACAAGTCGCATGTTCAATGCCATTACTATAAAATGCATGGACACTATGCTAACGAATTTAGCAAGAAACAATTTGATATGAGTAGAAAAAATGCACATTTTTTCGAAGAAAATCCCTATGAAAGTTATAATAATGGTTCGATGTTCATTACATGTAATGTTTCTCAAGAAAATGCAAAGGATATTTGGTTTCTATATAGTGGATGCATTAATCACATGACTGGATGTAAGGAAATATTTGCAAACATAGATGAGTCACTTACATTTGAAGTTAAGTTAGGAAATGATAAAAAAGTTGGAGTTATGGGAAAAGGAACCATAAATATAAAAACTAAGAAAGGTGAGAACACACACATTCCAGATGTGTATTATGGTCCTAGTTTGAAACATAATCTAATGAGTATTAGAAAGTTAGTGCAGAAGGGGTATAAAGTCTATTTTAAAGATGATGCATGCGTAATATTGGATAGAAATCCAAGTAACAAATTGATTGCAAAGGTTGAAATGAAAAGAAACAAAAATTTTCCATTAAGAATCTACCATGATGTCATCTAAAGAGATTTCTTCACTAGCATTTAAAGTTTCTCTAAAATATCAGACTTGGTTGTGGCATTTGAGATTTGGAAACTTAAGTGTTAGTGGTTTAGATTTATTTCGAAAGAAGCATATGGTGAATGGTTTTCCTTTAATAGAGCAACAAAAAAAATACTTGTGAAAGTTGTATTCTAAGGATGCAACATAGTGAAAAAATTCTTGTTGGAAATTCATATAGAGCTAGATCTATTCTTGAGATTATCCAATCAGATCTATGTCGACCTATGTAAACACCATCAATTGGAGGAAAGATGTATTTTCTGACTTTAATAGATGATTTGAGTAGAAAAACTTGGGTTTATTTCTTAAAACATAAGTCGAAATATTTTAGTGTGTTAAAAGAGTTTAAGGCCATGGTTGAAAAGCAGAGTGGTTACTATATAAAGTTGTTAAGATCAAATAGAGGAGGCGGGTACATTTCAAATGAATTCCTAAATTTCTGAAAAAATCATGGGATTAAGAAGCAATTTACAACAAGGTATACACCTCAACATAATGGTGTGGCAGAACGAAAGAATAGAACAATTATGGAAATGGATAGAAGTATGTTAAAAGCAAAAAATCTACCAAATGAGTACTAGACTGAAGCAATGGCTTGTGCAGTTTACATCTTGAACCGATGTCCAACAAAAAATGTGAATGATAAAGTTCCTCAACAAGCATGGAGTGTAAAGAAACACAGTGTGTAGTGCGCACTTCCCTTTGACACCTTTTGATACTGATCATGATACTGCTGATTATGTTATGGACATGATTATGGACTTTATTATAGTATGATGTTAGATATTAGATCATGGATTATTGTTGACCATGATCCAATTATGATGCATGATAATTATTAGAGACATTTTCATATATTGATGATGATATGCATTTTGACATGGTTATATTATGGATGTTGTTCAAACATGTGATATTTGGATAATGTGGGTAGACCTATAAATGGAAATTATTTGACGATGATATAGTTGTTAAGTAAAATTGCAAATGATCTTGTTATTTGTTTGGATGTTGTTGTGATTCATATATCTAGATGATTTTGGAATTTTATTTATATTATTTTGGATGTTCTGATGTGACCATGAGGTCGAAGGAGGTATTTGTGTTTTACAGGTTAAAATATCACAATAAAAATCGTGGGATTGGAGACCAACCACATTGGAATTCTAGGTGAATTCAACAAGGTCACCATGGCAACTTGTATTGTTTTGGGTGTTTGATTATGTTAGGTATTCTCATGGGGGGGATCACCTTTAAATGTGACCAAGGGTTATGTATATTTATTTATTTGGTACCTTTTTATTGATGTTTACATGTATTTCAAGTGGTGCACTTACCCCCTTTCATTAATTATTTAATGTGGTGTTAATATTGTTAGTAATCATGTTGTAAAGTTAATTAATTAAAATATATCACGGGAATGTAATTAATGGAGTTGTTGGTCTTTGTTTAAGTGTTGTAAGAGATGTGTAAGTTGATTTTAGAGTATGAAACACTCCACCTTGTTGGAAATTTGAATTTATCCTTGGAGGCTATTTTTGGAGGCTTGTGGGAAAAGTTAAACTTGTTCCATACCTCTTAAATTTATTTACCAACCATACCTATGGTTGGAGACTTGAATTTTGACTTTCATTCTAAATTTTAAGAAGACAAATTATAATTTTTAATTGCACTTTTATTACATGGTTTAATTTCAATCCTTTGGAGTGTGGGTTGGATTTGAGTATGTAAGTAAATTGACATATTATTCACCTACCTATTTACTATGCATTGGAGAATGAAGTTTACTTTGTTAGCTTAATACATTCCACGCATTGGTTACAAACGGTTATGGTTACTCCTTAACTGCCTTGTGTAACTATTTAATTTTTCTTTATATTCTTCCTCCTATCCACTATTTTAAACATGCATTAAATAAAACATTCATTCTCTACTATCATTGGTATCAGAGTGTTTCCTTTCTTAGCCTAGGCAGACAACACCTATAATGTAAGATCCCAACATGCAGAGTGTTCTATTTGTATAGAACTTTTATCTATTTTTTTTGAAGTGATAGAAGAAGCATGCATGATTCTAAGTTTCTAGAGTAGAAAAGGAAGGAGGACATGCACAGTGGAAAAGGAGAAAACGTGTGTAGTTTTTCCTCTATTGGTGCAGGAGAAAGGAAATCATTGCGTGGCAAGCAAACCAGCACAACAAGTCTCTATTAAACTGTGTGTGGTAGAGCAACCTGTGACCTGTGGATGTGGCAGCAAGTCTCCATTAAACTATGAATGGTGGAGCAACCTATTTTGTTTGGAAATGACCTATGGATGTGGCAGAAACTAAGTTAAAATAAGATCTTGTTTGGCATATAGACTAGCGACCAACGAACTGTTTTGAGTTCGTCATCCCTATTATGCGTTGCAACTGAACTTCTTCTTTGAACAAAGCATATGTGGTTTTGTTTGGAAGACAATGGCATTGCATTGGGTCCCATCCTGATCAAATGCGCCCAGAAAGGAGATTTTGAGGCATATCCATGCGGGTTGAGTCTTGCATATTGGCCGAGAAAATCCCTACAAGCATATAACCTATGTAAGCACATGAAAGACAACCTACAAAGAGGAAGAAGCATTACCTTGCCATGTACATGTCACACATCTCCGATGCCGAGAGTGTTACAAGCAACCCTTCTACTGGGTCACCTCTGAGAGCCCAAGAGGACACCACCGGCATCTATTTTGCTTTGTTCAATGAAGTACTAAATATTGGTAACATCTTATTTGAAAAATTGGTGCATCAAGGATTGTTCGAATAGTTCTAGTTCAACATGTGTTGTCAAGCGCATTGAATCCGTGAAGAATTGGAGCGCGGCTATGATGTAGATGATCAACGTGAAGTAGAACACCCACAGAAGCATCCGCGTCTCACTGCACGAGCCTATAGAGCCCATTTTCAGGATATGTTCCTTCAGTAAGCATTGTAGCCATTTTTGAAAAATAAATAAATAAAATACAATTTTGAGTTTTTGAAAATGTCTTCACCTCACATTTTTTTGTCGGATGCCTAGTTGCTAAAAGGGCCAAATTTTTCCACATGGAAAACCAAGATGCGGATGATTCTTCAGTTTCAAGATCTTTGGGGGATCATTTCTTGCAAAGACGCCCCTCCCATAGACGTTGATCTATTGGCTAAGTATGAAAATGCAAAATCATTAATGCTGATTGTTAGATTAATTAATACATTGTTAGCTTAATTAGTTGTTAGTGAACAATTAATGAACAGTTATGTAACTGTTCGTCCTTCCTCCCTCTCACACAGCCTATATAAAGGTGTGCTCCCTGTATTAATAAATATAGCAATATATAAAACATTATTGGAGCACCATCATTGGTATCAGAGCCACCCGTCCTCTACCTGCGTGGAAGGAAAAGACTGTTGATTGCGTGCATGAAGAATCTGTAGGAGGAAGCATTTTTGCTTGGGCGTTTTGTTTGGTGTTTTGTTTGAAACTCAGAAATCTTCTGCAATTATCATTGAGCCATTAGTTTGGAGAAACGTGAGGAGTAGTGACCAAGGAAATGGCCTGTGTATGACCTATGCACTGGAAGAGGCGACCAAAGAAGTGCATGAACATTGCTGTGCATGGAGACTCAGCCTATTTTCTTGATACACCCAGTACATTGGAAGACCACAAGAATGTGGCATTTTTGTAGTAAAATACAGTACAAAAGGTGCAGCGACCAGAACTTGTGCGTGGCATCCTGCAGACGTCTCATTTGGCATTGGAGGAAAAGTGCTATTGCCTTGAATATTGGTGCCATTGTATGCTGTGCGTGGAGAAGGAGAGAAAATTGTCTGTCCTATGTTGTGTGTGGAAGGAGCCCAAGCCACTGACTATTTTTTCTATGCCTGCGTGCAATTGGAGGAAACTTACTGTGTGTATACTGTGCGTGGAAGGAGACCTAGCCACCAAATAAATCACTGCTGCCTATAGAACCACGTGGAAGACCATCCAAACCTCTTTACGTGTAAGAAAAGTCAAAAAATTGCAAAACTATGTGTGCATGTATGTCGTAAATTTCTGATGCACAAAGCACTGCGAGAAATGCACCAAATATTTTGGCATTGAGTGATAATGAAGACACCACTGGGCTATTCTTTACCTTGGTCAACGAGCTACACAACACTGGGAACATTCTCTTTGACGAGATTGTGCACCAAGGACTGTTGGAATATTTTTGGTTTGAAGTTCGATGTCAAGCACGATGGATTCATGCAGAACTTGAATTTGGTTATGATGCAGATGATGAACACGAAATAGAACACCCACAGGATCATTGGCGTCTCGCTGCATGAGCCTATAGAGCCCATCTTCAGGACAGATTCCTTCAGTAATCATTGTAGCCATTTTTGAAAATAAATAAATAAATAAGATACATTTTTGAGTTTTTGAAAATGTCTGCTCCAAAAAATATTGCTATCCGATGCCCAACTCTTGAAAGGGCCAAATTTTTCCACATGGAAAACCAAGATGCAGATGATTCTTTAGTTTTAAGATCTTTGGGGGATTGTTTTTGGCAAGACACCCCTCCCACAGACGCTGATATGTTGGCTAAGTATGAAAAGGCCAATGCAAAAGAATTAATGCTTATCACCCTAAGCCTGTCTGATGAGGTGAACAACCTTACATTTGGGAAGCAACCACTTCCTCTCACCGCATGGAGCCGCGTTATGTACCATCTATGAAGCTAAGAATCTAACGATGAAGTTTCATCTTTAGACAAAGCTTCACACATTGAGTATGCATGATGGTGAATCAGTCGAAGCCTTATTATAGTGTGTGGCCGAGTTACGCACAGAAATTTTTGCTCTCGATGAACTAGTGGATGAAAAGTTTCTAGTCCTACTCACCTTACAAGCTTTTCCTTCTTGGTTTTGGACACTGATCACCATGTTGACCATCACTCAACAGGAGGTGAGTTTTGCCACACTGGTGAATTATCTCCAGCAGGAAGAAGCCATTCAGAATGTTCAAGAAGCCTTCGAAGACAAGGCTCTCATCACGAGGAAAAATCATAAGCCTCGGAAAGGGCAGTCAGCCCCCCAGAATCAGAAGTAGCATCCTCAGCAGCAACCTTCTCAGTGGCCACCACAGACAGGCCACCCCAGAAGCAGCAGTAGAACAACAAGGTGGATCGATGGTGCCACATTTTCTCCATGGATACGCACACGACTGCAAACTATTATTACAACAGTCGTAAGTATGGAAACTCTAGTGAAGAGAGAACTTCTGGCCAAGGATATTCCAAGAAATCCTAATGGCGTGCTCGTAATTAGAGGCAGAAGGGTCACATTGCTGCTTAACAGGATGCCACCTCCGATGAAGAGGTTCTAGACACAACTCATCCGGACATTGTTCCTAGTCTCACAGACTTCACAGCCTTCAGAAAGTGTCTGGTTGATTGATTCGGGTGCCAGCAAACACATGACTGGCAACAAGAAGTTGTTCCATACCAAAGTGACCGGCCCACTGGAGATCAGATCACCATCACAGATAATCAGGAGTATATTGCGGCAGGGATTGGTGATGTCATCATTCCTCTTGGGACATGAAGATGTACACTCACGAAGGTGCTATATGTTCCAGGTTTGACCTCAAATCTCTTGTCTGTGAGTCAACTTCTTAATCATCGAATGCAATTTGAATTCTTTATTAAGAAAGGGGTCAAGTCCTGCATCATTTCCCAGGGAGACTCAGTAATTGCTCGAGCATTTTTGAAGGGTCGTCTATTTACACTAGATGCGGTCACTTCATATAACATTGCTCTCTCTGCTTCAATGGTGGAGTCCACTGCACTATGGCATTTTTGATATGGTCATCTTTTTGTTGGGGCTCTGCATCAACTCAGTGCCAAGGAAATGGTAAGAGGGCTTCCTCCACTCTCCCATTCCTTACCTATTTGCTCGGGATGTCTTGCGGGAAAACAACATAGAGGTCCGTTCAAACAGAGCTCTTATCATTCTACAGAGCATCTTCAGGTTATACACACCGATCTATGCGGACCCCTGCCAGCTAGCTTCCAAGGTTTTGAGTACTTCCAGCTCATCATTGATGATTACTCACAGAAAATGTGGGTATATTTTATTCGGAAGAAGAGTGAGGCATTTGCCAATTTTCCAAACCTTTTACTAGCACAAGCCACCAGGCAGTCTCGGAAGCCTCTCCTTCTCATCCGCTTAGATCAAGGGGGGGAATTTGTATCAAAGAAGTTATTAGCATACCTGAAGCAACATGGCATTTAACAACATCTGACTGCACCCTACATGCCCCAACAGAATGGGATTTCTGAGTGACACAACAGGACTGTCATGGAGATGGCTCGTTGTATGCTCTCCACCGCCAAGTTGGAGGATCAGTTTTGGGCAGAAGCAGTCCAGACAGCAGTGTATCTACTCAACCAGGCACCCACAAAGATCTTGTAGAACAAGACACCGGAAGAGGTATGGACTGGTCGTAAACCTTCTATTCATCATTTGAGAGTTTTTGGTTGTACTACATATATGCATGTTCCAGATGAGAAAAGGAAGAAGATCGATCCAAAGACACTGCCATGTCTTTTCTTGGGGTATAGTACTACCTCAAAGGCATATCGTCTCATGGATCCTGAGATGAAGAAGATCTACGAGAGTCAAGATGTGGTGTGTGATGAGTCATCCTTTGACTCCCTACCACACAATGGAGATCCAGTACCGACCTCATCACATAGATTGCTCACACATCCAGATGATGGGCAAGATGATTCTTCTCAGAGAGAAGAAGAGCTGAGTGGAGACTTGTTCGTTGATCTAGGCACACTGGAAAACACATCTTCACATCAGTAGCAGTAGCACCAACGTCCGAAATGGGTCCAGAATACTATTAGGGATGCACACCTGAACTCACTTCCTAGTACTTCTACGGGAGTTAGAACACGAAGTCAAGCTAGACATGAGGTAAATTTTGCACTCATGAGTTTAGTTGTTGATAGCACCGAACCTGACACTGTTCATGAGGCATTAGACCAACCATAGTGGAAATAGGCTATGGATGTTGAATATGATTCCCTAATTTAGAATTGGATGTGGGAACTTGTCGATCTACCTCCAGGTAAGAAATCCATTGGCTGCAAATGGATTTTCAAAATAATAATATAAGGCAGATGGTTCAATCGACAAACACAAAGCACAACTTGTTGCAAAGGGTTATGCTCAGCAAGAAGGAATTGACTATGATGAGACCTTTGCACCCACTGCAAAGATCAAAACCATCAGAGTTGTCTATGCACTGGCAGCACAAAATGGATGGAAACTTCAGCAGATGGATGTCAAGAGTGCTTTTCTGAATGGTGATCTCAAAGAAGAAGTATACATGGCCCAACCTGAAGGGTTTGTAGACGAGCATCAACCACACAAGGTATGTCATCTGATAAAGTCTCTTTATGGACTCAAACAAGCACCTAGGGCATGGTATATAAAAATTGATGATCACCTATTGCAGCATGGATTCACTCGTAGCCCCTCAGATAAAAATTTGTATATCAAGAAGGTAGGAACAAATATTGTCATTCTGGTTTTGTACGTAGATGATCTTGTGATCACATGAAGTTCTGAAAATCTTGTGGATGATGTAAAGAATGATCTGAAGAAATCCTTCGACATGACCGATTTGGGGCTACTTCACTATTGTCTTGGCTTAGAGATATGGTAGAAGAAGAATCATATCTTCATCTCCCAGATGAAATATGCCAAGAAACTCCTGGAGAAGTATGGAATGTCAAATTGTAAACCAATGTCCACACCTATGGAAAAAGGTTTGCAATTATCTAGATTCCAGGATTCACCACAGGTAGATGGCACTCACTACAGGCAGCTTGTGGGGAGTCTCATTTACTTGACTTATACCAGGCCAGATCTTTGCTTTGTAGTGAGCTATCTCGCTAGATTTATGCAGGATTCCGAAGAAATGTCATTGGATAGCAGCAAAGCATGTGTTGAGATATGTCCGAGGTACAGTTGAATTTGGTCTGGAGTATCAGAAGAACACTCAGTTCTTCTTACAGGGATATACAGACTTGGGACTATGCAGGATCCGTTGATGACAGGAAATCCACTTCAGGGTATGTTTTTCATCTCAGATCTGGACCTATCTCATGGATTAGCAAGAAGAAAATTGTTGTTTCTCTCTCATCCACTGAGGCTGAATACCATGCCGCACGAGGAGCTATGTGTGAAGCGATTTGGTTACGTCGCATTCTTACAGATATAGGGATTCCTGAAGAGAAACCTCCCATCATTCACTGTGACAATCAAGGTGTGTTGAAGCTTGTGAAGAATCATGTTTTCATGAACGAACAAAGCATATTGAGGTCGAATGTCACTACATTCATGAACAGGTCTTGAACCACCAAATTCAGCTCCAGTACTACCCTACTGATTTTCAGGTTGCAGATATTCTCACCAAGCCTCTCGGCAAGGTGAAGTTTGATTTGTTTAGGGGGTACATATGTAGGAACAATGTATTAAGGGGGGAATGTTAGCTTAATTAATTAATCCTACATTCTTACACGCATACCCTGTGTAATTAGTAACCATCCCTGCGGGCTTTGTAATTGTTCCTAGGGGGGCTTTATATTCTTCCAATCCTGTCCAGCTGTTTTAAACATGCATTGAATAAAATCAATCATTCTCTGCCTATCATAAGTCATATCTTCACCGTGTTCACTCTATTGAGCCTATAGAGCCCATCTTTGGGATAGGTTCCTTTAGTAAGCATTGTAGCCATTTTTTATAAATAAATAAAATACAATTTTGAGTTTTTGAAAATGTCTCACATCGCATTCTGTTATCGGATGCGCAATTGCTTAAAGGGCCAAATTTCACCGCATAAAACCAAGATATTGATTCTTCAGTCTTGAAGATTTTAGTGGGCTCGTTTATGTGCAAAACGCCCCTCCCACAGATCTTGATCTGTTGGCTAGGTTATGAAAAGGCCAGGTGAAAAAGCACTTATGCTTATCACTAGTGCAGCCTTTCTGATGAGGTTCAACCTTACATTCGGGAAGCAACCACTTCCTCTATGGAATGGACCACGTTGTGCACCATCTATGAAGCCAATAATATGACAATGAAGTTCCATCTTCAGACACAAGCTTCACACAATGAGTATGCATGATGGCGAATCAGTAGAAGCCTTCTTGCGGTGTGACCTGGCCGAGTTATGTGCAGAACTCTCTGCTCTCGGTGAACCGATGGACGAACAAGTTGCTAGTCCCGCTCACCTTGCGAGAAATCTTCCTTCCTAGATTTCAGACACTAATCACCACGTTGACAATCACTCAATAGGAGGTGAGTTTTACCATGCTGGTGAATTATCTCCAGCAGGAAGAAGCCATTCAGAATGTTCAAGAAGCCTTCGAAGACAAGGCTTTCATCATGATGCAAAAACATAAGCCTTGGAAAGGGCAGTCAACCCCCCAGAATCAGAAGCAACATCCTCAGCAATCAACCTTCTTAGTGGCCACCACAGCAGCCACCCCATTAAGCAACATTAAAAATAAGGTGGATCGATGGTGCCACATTTTCTCCACGGATACGCACACGACTGTGAACTGTTATTACAATGGTCACAAGTATGGAAACTCTGGCGAAGAGAGAACTTCTGGCTGAGGATATTCCAAGAAATCCCGATGGCATGCTCGTAATCAGAGGCAGAAGGGTCATATTGCTGCTCAGCAGGATGCCACCTCCAATGAAGAGGTTCCAGACATAACTCATTCTGAACATTGTTCCTAGTCTCACAGACTTTACAGCCATCAAAAATGTCTAGTTGATTGATTTAGGCAACCAAAAAACACATGACTAGTAATAATAAGTTGTTCCATACCCTGAGTGACTGGTCCACTTGAGATCAGATCACCATTGCAGGCAATCAAGAGTATATTGAGGCAGGGATTGGTGATGTCATCATTCCTCTTGGGACACGAAGATGTATTTAACTCACACAAGGTACTATATGTTCTAGGTTTGACCTCAAATCTCTTGTCTGTGATTCAACTTCTTAATCATCTGAATGCAGGTTGAATTCTTTGTTGAGAAAGGGGTCAAGTACTATTCATCATTTCCCAGGGAGACTCAGTTATTGCTCAAGCATTTCTGAAGGGCCATCTATTTACAATGGATGCGGTCACTTCATCTAACATTGCTCTCTCTGCTTCAACGGCGGAGTCCATTGCACTTTGGCACTTTCAATATGGTCATCTTTCTATTGGGGATCTGCATCAGCTCAGTGCAAAGGAAATGGTAAGAGGGCTTCCTCCACTCTCCCATTCCTTACCTGTTTTCTCAAATTGATGTCTTGCGGGGAAAACAACATAGAGGTCCATTCAAACAGAGATCTTATCATTCTACAAAGCATCTTCAGGTTGTACACACCGATCTGTGTGGACCCTTGCCAGCTAGCTTTTAAGGTTTTGAGTACTTCTATAAAAATCATCATTGATGATTACTCACGGAAAATGTGGGTATATTTTCTTCTAGGGTAAGAAGAGTGAGGCATTTGCCAATTTCCAAGCATTTTACTAGCTAGCCACCAGGCTATCTGGGAAGCCTCTCCTTCTCCTCCGCTCAGATTGAGGGCGGTAATTTTTATCAAATAAGTTCTTTGCATACCTGAAGCAGCATGGCGTTTAGCAACATCTGATTGCACCCTACATAGCCCCAAAAAAATGGGATTTTATGAGTGACACAACAGGACTGTCATGGAGATGGCTCGTTGTATGCTCTCCACTGCCAAGTTAGAGGATCAGTTTTGTGCAGAAGTAGTCCAGACAGCAGTGTATCTACTCAACTGGGTTTACCCACGAAGATCTTGCAGAATAGGACACCTGAAGAGGTATGGACTGGTCGTAAACCTTCTATTCATCATTTGAGAGTTTTTGGTTGTACTGCATATATGCATGTTCCAGATGAGAAAAGGAAGAAGATCGATCCAAAGACACTGCCATGTCTTCCATCTTGGGGTATATACTACTACCTCAAATGCATACCGTCTCATGGATCCTGAGACGAAGAAGATCTACAAGAGTCAAGATGTGGTGTGTGATGAGTCATCCTTTGACTCCCTACCACACAATGGAGATCCAGTATTGACCTCGTCACATAGATTGCTCACACATCCAGATGATGGGCAAGATGATTCTTCTTAGAGAGAAGAAGAGCTGAGTGGAGACTTGTTCGTTGATCTAGGCATGCTGGAAAACACATCTTCACATCAGCAACAACAGTGTTGATGTCCGAAATGGGTCCAGAATATGATTGGGGACGCACACCTGAACTCACTTCCTGATACTTCTATGGGAGTCAAAACATGAAGTCAAGCTAGACATGAGGTAAATTTTACACTAATGAGTTCAGTTGTTGATAGCACCTTAAACCTGAAACTGTTCGTGAGGCATTAGACCAACCACAGTGGAAACAAGCTATGGATGCTAAATATGATTCCCTAATTCAGAATCAGACGTGGGAACTTGTCGATATGCCTCTAGGTAAGAAATCCATTGGCTGCAAATGGATTTTCAAAACAAAATATAAGGCAGATGGTTCAATCGATAAACACAAAGAACGACTTGTTGCAAATAGTTATGCTCAACAAGAAGGAATTAACTATGATGAGACCTTTGCCCCCACTATCTGAAGATCAAAACCATCAGAGTTTTACTTGTGCACTGGCAACACAAAATGGATGGAAACTTCAGCAGATGGATGTCAAGAGTGCTTTTCTGAACAATGATCTAAAAGAAGAGGTATACATGGCCCAACTTGAAGGGTTTGTAGATGAGCATCAACCACACAAGGTATGTTGTCTGATAAAGTCACTTTATGGACTCAAACAAGATTACCTAGGGCATGGTATATAAAAATTGATGATCACCTGTTGCAGCATGGATTCACTCGTAGCCCCTCAGATACAAATTTGTATATCAAGAAGGTAGGAACAGAGATTGTCATTCTAGTTTTGTACGTAGATGATCTTGTGATCACAGGAAGTTCTGACAATCTTATGGATGATGTAAAGAATGATGTTGAAGAAATCCTTCGACATGACCGATTTGGGGCTACTTCACTATTGTCTTGGCTTAGAGATATGGCACAAGAAGAATCATATCTTCGTCTCCCAGATGAAATATGCCAAGACACTCCTGGAAAAGTATGGAATGTCAGATTGTAAACCAATGTCCACACCTATGGAAAAAGGTTTGCAATTATCTAGATTCTAGGATTCACCACAGGTAGATGGCACTCACTACAGGCAGCTTGTGGGGAGTCTCATTTACTTGACTTATTACCAGGCCAGATCTTTTCTTTGCAGTGAGCTATCTCACCATAATTTATGCAAGATCCGAAGAAATGTCATTGGATAGTAGTAAAGCATGTGTTGAGATACGTCTGAGGTACAATTGAATTTTGGTCTAGAGTATCAGAAGAGCACTTGACAGGGATATACAGACTCAGACTATGCAGGATCTATTGATGACAGGAAATCCACTTCAGGGTATGTTTTTCATCTCAGATTTGGGCCTGAATCTCGTGGATTAGCAACCATGTGTTGCTCTACTAATTTTCATGTTATATTCTCACCAAGCCTCTAAGGTAAGTATTTGTTGACATGTTGAGCAATGTATTAAGGAGTTAGCTTAATACATGAACACACGGTTAACTCCTTAATACCTTGTGTTATTCTTGATATTCTTACAGCATTGAATAAAAAATTCATTCTCTGCTATTATAGAGTGTGATGTGGCCTCCTGGATCCATATCCTCTTCTCTTCCCTCTTCTATAAATTTTGAATTGCTTGCCTTGTTTTGGGAGCTTCACTTTTTGAAACTCCATTTTGGGGCGAATTGCTATGGAGCTCTTTCTTTGAGATTTTTTTGGAAATCAAGGTGTGTTGAAGCTTGTGAAGAATCTTACGTTGCTTGCATTGAAAGATATTGTTTTTTGTAACTTAGTACAACTCCGTCATGGAGATGTCTTGACTCTTGACCTTTGTGTTTATGACATTGTGGTGAATTGTGTGGGATGTTAGGTAGATGGCCAGGAATGGTGTAGGATAAGACTATGGGGTTTATTTTATGGGAGGCAAATTCAGAACTCAAAGAAATTGTTACATTGGTTATTAGATGAGGTGTCCTTATCTTATCTGCATATTGTGGATCTTCTCCATTTAGAGGTTGATTGTCTTATAAATACTATACGTGTGCTGTTTTAGACACTATCTCTTCTATTTCTCCTTCCCTGCTCTCTCTCAGTTTGGTAGCGTGGCAGAGATGTGGGAGGCGGGACAAGTTTGGTGTAGGGTGAGATCTTTCTAGTCCAAAGCCATACAAAGCTCTTGTTACATATTACGCCCTCTAATTTACAGAGCGCCTGAAGCTTTTACCAGAGCACCTGAAGCTACCTATTTGCTGCTACGTGGAAGAGTCCTGTTGTTTCTGCTATGTGGAAGAGTGTGCTGCGTTGAATTCTTGCTGGTGTGTTGGATAGAAGAAGAAAAAAATGTGGAAGTTCAAAGAACTGTGTACGTTGGAAATTTAGGGATCAACCCATTCCCGTAAGAGTGTGACTGAATGAATCATACTTGTTATCAAAGATCTTTGAGCATGAGATCTGAAACGCTAGGATTATCTATTATCAGCAGAATAGATTGAGAAACCTGTTTGGATTTGACGCTCAGATTAACAGCAATAAAAGCGAGCAGTGGCACTACATTACATCGAACTCATGGCCAGCCGAATGTTCAAAATCTGAGCATGTTGGAGACCACCTGGACATGGAGATTCGTCGGGAGAGAGAACTTATTTCTGTGCACGTAGACCTTCAAACGCTGGTCGAGGTAGTTTTGAGTCTGGATTTTCTAGAATATGCAAGACAACTAGATTGAAAGCTCAACCACGGTCGCCATTAGTTGAAAGCCACAACATCAACTCGCCAGCCAGAGAACACCGTGGAGAATCTTCTGAGAGCTTTCTACTTTGCTTTGCTGAACGAGCTTCGAAATTGCGGGCAATCATTCGACAAACTAGTTCGAGAAGGACTCCTTAAGTGTCAGATGCCAAGCAAAGTGAGTACAGGAAGAATTAGAAGCCAGATACGACGCCGATTGTGATGAGTGCAAAGCATCGCCATCTCACAGCACGTGATTCGTTCTACGAGCCAGTCATTCTTGACAGTGAGTTAAATTGAATAACTTTTTCAAATAAATAATTTTTTTTTTATGTCTACTCCAAAGTTACTGTCAAACACTCAGTTGCTCAAAGGGCCTAATTTTGTGGCCTGGAAGACAAAAATCCCTTCAATTTGAAGGATTATGGGGAATTGTCACAGGGTCTGTGCCTGCTCCCACAGCCCCCAATGAACTAATAAAATATGACATGGCATGCTCCTTGATGCTTAATGCTCAGTATCAGTGATGATGTGCAACCGCATATAGAAACCCAAAGAGGCCTGGGACAAGTTCGCATTTATGAAGCCAAAAATTGACAAAGATTCTTCATCTTCAGTCGAAGCTTCTCTATGGGGTCTGACGAGAAAGTGGAGGAATTCCTGCGTCACGTGGCTTTTGGTTGCTTCGGTGAAACGGTTTAATCGTCCCAATCACCTTGAGAGCACTTCATTCTTGGGTTTGTTACAACACTGAATTGTCTTTGACATTCGAAGAGCTTGTTTTGCTGCAGCTCTTACTTTTGCATGGGGAGTCTCAGGAAGTGTTCTCAAAGCCTAATCGGGCCAAAGAATTCCCCCAGAGAAGCCAAATTCCAAACAGAAAGATCAAAAGTCAAAGAGATGGTGTCACATGTAGAACCAATTCACGACACTGATCACTTTGGGCCTGATTAAGGCCTTGCCATTGGATTTTCAAAAGCTTGACGTCCCCGTTGGGAACTTGCCCAACAAGAAGATCCATCATGGAGAGGTAAGAGCTTGGCTCTTGAAATGCTCTTGTCAGGTTTTATTCAATGAAAATGTTAGATAGCAGATGTACATTACAGTGAATGTTTTGGCCATGTAATGTGTGGTACTATGTTCCTGGCTTGACTAGGTTACTCAGATGGCCTAGGTTGAATGGTGTAGGAGAAGACTATGACAAGGGTTCTTGCTATTTTGTGGGAGGCATTAAGTGTTTTCTTCTGTATTAGGGAGGTATAATAGAATCAACTGTGGAGGGAGTTGGGATTTGGGTTCCACCTTACGTGGACTATAAATAATTCTTGCATTTCTTTGTCTCGTTAAAACAACATAGAGATCCGTTTCAACCGAGCACCTTCCATGCCAAGAAGGATACATGGGGAGTGTCATAAAGCTCTATGTTTCTCTTCTGAGCTGGGACATAAGGGTTGTGCAACCAAATACTCGCAAATGAGAAATTGAGGTTTTTTACCATAAGGGCATGTCAGGGATTTCAGAAATATATACTTTTTTATATAAGAGTTTGGGGAGGTATAAGGACATATGCAGGAATAAGGGGTACTCGGGGAGGCATATATGTCAGGGATTTTATATACTATATTTTTGCAGTTTGAAATTCAGGTGGTGATACCCATTTCCCCTTTTGGGAGGCATAAGTAGCATCCCCCATAATTTCTTTCTCCTTTGGCTTGTTTTATAAAGCCTGAGTGTTGTTTGTCATGCTTTTATATAGTTGGAAAACTACATTCTATTCTTGGATTGTGTTTTAAATGTGATTTTTTTTTTGTGGATTGTGGAAGCCCTTGTTTCCATGAGTTAAATCACATCTTCTGTTGAATCATGGGAGGGGCTCAAGGGCTAATCAAGGAGGATGGATTCTCCTTTTCATTGGATGTCTTGGTTGGGTGGAGAGCGTTGCCTTTCCCCTACTCTTGTTGTGATCAAAATTGGAAGAATGATAAATATATATGTTGTTGTTCTGGAGAAAAGGAAGAAAGAAAAAAGAGTTTGGCAATCCCTTGTTGAAATGAAATCTTATTGTAACCTTTCCCACTTGAAGTGGATGAACTTGTATATGTTTTGTAATGGAAATATGTTGTATTGAATATGAAAGTTGTAATTTTGAAATGTAAAGGAGAGATATACTTTGTTTTCTGTCTTAAAAGAAAGAGATGTATTTTGTATATTGTATTGTGAAAATCAACAGAAAAGAGAAGTTGTAAAAGAAGGAAATATTGTCTTTTGAATAAAAGTTGCATTTCTTTCCATAATTAGAACTACCAATGTTTGAAATCTGAGTTTGAAATGTGATTGAAATCTCTGTTTAAAAGGAAGAAATGCGTGTGACGAAAATACAAAACTTTGTCTTTTGAAATGTGTAAAATTGGAAATCATAATTTCATTTTGGTTCTGAATAGTTTGATTTGAATCAACTAAATGTATTAGATTAGAATTGGAATGAATTATAATACTTGGAAGATGAAAATGGCTAATAGATCCTTTAAGATTTGATCTTTATTTTGTATTTTCAAACTGGCAAATACTTTATCCAAAAATGCACAGTTCAAACCTGCAACAATGAAATAACAAATTAAACGATTAAATTGAAGTAGTATGCCCTAAACAAATTCAATTGGACAAAAATACTTAAGGAATTTCTTAGAAAACTTAGCAAAATCGGGCTCAAACCGTTTTTTTATAGTTGTTTTGCTGTCAAAGTTGTATTTTTTTTAAATTGGGAGTCAATCAAACAAACTTATCTTCCAAATCCATCCTTAATCCATCTAAGAACAATTCTCCATGTCTAATTGACATTTTGAGAGAGGAAGAAGATAAATAGACTAAGATTTCATAAGTTAAAACTTACCATCTTGCCTTTTAAAAGTTTGAAGATCATTTCATGAAATTGACCCCTTAAACATTATCAAAATAAAAAAATTATGGTTCCTGTACAAAGAGGACGTCAAGAGCTTTCCAAAAATTCTCCGTTTTCCCAAAAATGATCTCCCAATCATAAGTTATGGCCTTCTGAAGTTTTTCTTCATTTGGTGTCAAAAATAATTCGAGCTGTGTAATTTTTTTTTTGGGAAAACTTTCCTTGGTGGACCCGTGGGCTTGAATTTTCCCTTAGCACTTTTTGGTCAAAAACACCAAAGGCACAAATTCCCCCGCCACTCCGCTGACCCACAAGCCTTTCTTTTTGTCAAAAATCACCTAAGTTCAAAAAACAAAATTTTGGAAAAAATTCCCCCGCAGACCCACCACCCTGCATTTTCCATTTTGGTTGTTTTGCACATCTGCGCGGGCTAACAACAGTGAACTTAACCTTTAAAATAATTTGGGAAAATTTTCTAAGTTTCCTCTGCCACCCTGTAGGCCTGCAGCCAATAAGGTGTTGCCATGTGGCATCACAAGGCGTCAACAGCGGAGCAGATCCCCTTTTTGCTTAGCGCTTCAATTTTTTTTTGGGACAATTCTTCTAAATTCTCCTGCCAGCTCTACACGTTGTGACCAATCAGCACTTGACACATAGCACATTGGGTGTTAGCGGATGCACGGGTCATTTGATTGTATAGCACATTTCGGCCAAAAGGATCATTGTCTTTAAATGCTCTGATGACCTGATTTTCCACCATAGTTTTGAAATGTTGACACGTGTCCTCTTCGGGCTCGCAGGCGCGCGGAGGTAGATCACGCTTTTGTTCCAAAAGTGAAAATTTGCTAAAACTCTCCCTGCTCTGCTGACCCTGCGCATGGGAATATTTTCATCCCCAAGGCCGCAGACCCGTGCATGGGAAAATTTTTTTCCCAAGTCCGGTAGACCCACACATGGGAAAATTTTCCTCCCTAGGACCATAGGCCCGCTCTTTGGGAAAATTTTCACCCCAAGGCCCACCGGCCCATAACTTGAGAAATATGAGGAGTTAGGAGGACTTATTTATATCACTGGAAAGGTGAGAAAATTTCCTATCTAATAGGAATGTTTTTTGGATGTTTTGAGTGCATTAATTTTGAAAAAAAACCAAGTTGAATCTTTTAATCCTGTTAGAGAGTGGTATAGTGAGAAATTACCCTCTTAACCTAATTGATTAATCTAACCCTAAGTTTGGACCTTGTGATCTTTTATAATTGTCATATTAATAAAACTATAAGCTATTAATAGTATTTGGCTTGAAAAATTGCTTGTGACAACTGTTGTCTTGTAACCTAGTTGTCGACTCTTTTAAACAAAATAAAATTATTCCATAATTTTCCTAACAAATCCTAGGTTTTTCTTGGGTCTCAAGTGGGTTGTTTTTATGGGCATCACACAGTGTCTCACATTTAAAATATTTTGGATGTGTAGCTTATAATGCTCATATTCTAAATGAGAGGAGGAAGAAATTGGATGATAAAGGAAAAATATGTGTTTTTGTAGCTTACAGTGAGGAATCAAAAGCCTATAAAGTATTCAACCACATCTAAAATAATTCTATTATTAGTAGAGATCTTGAGTTCATTAAAGAACAAGCATGGGATGGAAGTATTGATAAGTTAATAACTCTCACTATAGGAATAACTCATCATGAGAATGATTTTGATGAATATATCACACAAAATGTCCATCTAGCACCTCAAGGGATTTATACAGTGACATCTTCTTCAAATAGCACTCAAGTTTCAAAAACCATCACAAGAGGTATCTCAAGTGGATTTTCATCCCCTCCAGCAAATTTACATCCTCATGAAGCATCAGGTCATGAAAGTAATTCCTCACATTCAAAGTGTGACAGTAGTGACATATCATATCCACCATTGGCAACACAGAGGTCTCACTACAGGGACACCCCGGGAAAACAAGAAGCTTAAGGGAGATTTATGAAAAAACTCAAGGTTATGAGAATATTGATTTATATTTTGATTTTGCATTATTTTCTCATGATGATCCTATATATTTTGAACATGCATTGGAAAATAAAAAATGGGTAAGAGAAATGAATGAAGAAATTGATTCTATTGAAAATAATTGTACATGGGATCTTGTGAGCCTTCCAAAAGGAAAGAGTGTAATTGGCATAAAGTGGGTCTACAAGAAAAAATTCAATGCAGGTGGAAATGTTGAAAAACATAAAGCTAGGTCAGTTGCAAAGGGTTTCTCACAACAACTCGGAATTGATTACAATGAGACTTTTGTTCTATTAGCTCAACTAAACACTATCAGAACTGTTTTAGAATTAGCAACTCAAAATAATTAGAAAGTCTATCAAATGGGTTTCAAATCTAGATTTTTGAATGGCATACTAGAAGAAGACGTTTATGTTTTACAACCACTTGGATATGAAATTATAGGTCAAGAACACAAGGTTTGCAACTTGAAGTAAGCCTTGTATGGTCTGAAACAATCTCTGAGAGCATAGTATAGCAGGATTGATTCATATTTTTTGAAAAATGGATTTAGCATAAGTAATAGTGAGCTAACACTATACATCAAGATGAATGATCAAGGAAATGTTTTTATTGTATGTCTATATGTTGATGATCTCATCTTTATTGGAGATTTTTCAATTGACTTGTTTAAGACAACAGTGAAGAAAGAATTTCAAATGACAAATTTGGGTCTAATGAAGTATTTTCTTTGTATAGAAGTCATTCAATCAGAAAATGGAACTTTTATATGTCAATCAAAATATTCCAATGATATTTTGAAAAGGTTCCACATGATGAATTGCAAGTCAGCATCAACACCATTTGCGACTGGATTGAACCTAAGTAAAAATGATAAAGAATGCAATATTGATCGAACTATTTACAAAATACTTGTTGGTAGCCTAATGTATTTGAAAGCTACAAGGCCTGATACCATGTATGGTGTAAGTCTTATTTCTAGGTTTGTAGAATCCCCAAAGGATTCTCATTGGCAAGCTAGAATTCTCTTTTTTAAGATAAGTTAGTGGAATAAAAGCTTTTGGTATTGTATATACAGCTTCAGATATTTTCAAGTTAGTTGGCTACACAGATAGTGACTATGCAGGAAACATAGATGACAAAAAGAGCACATTTGGTTATGTTTTCCGTGTTGGTTCAGGTGTAGTTTCATGCGCTTCTAAGAAGCAGCATATTGTTACTTTTTCTTCGGCAGAAGCAAAATATGTGGCAGCCATAGTAGCAGCATGTCAAGAAATATGGATGAGAAGAATATTATCAAATATAAAGCAAGAACAAGAAGGAGCAACGAATATATTTTGTGATAACAACTCAGCGATTGCACTCTCAAAGAATCATTTTTTTCACAAAAGGAGCAAACATATTGATACTAGGTATCATTTTATCTAAGAACTAGTCAACGATGAATAGATAATTTTGGATTTATGAAGATTTCTAGAACAATATGCTGATATCTTCACCAAGCCATTACCAAAAGACACATTTGAGCATATGAGAGATTATTTAGGCATCATAGGTCCGTATTGCTCCAACAATACATGAAGAATCAAGATTAGGAGGGAGTGTTGGAAATATCTAATCTTGTTCTAGATAAATTCCAATGTTATGGAATTCAACTTTATGTAAAAGATATTCACATTTATATTGAATATTAACTCCTCCAAAATATCAAAAGATATTGTATAGAATATCTAAAAAATATTAAGAGATATTTTATATGTCTAGAAATATCTGGGAATATCTATAAAATATCCGAAAGATTAATAATATCTAATTTAAGATATTATGAGATATTTTCTAAGCTAGAAGGTTGGAAAACTTCTATAAATAAGAGGTTTCACTTTGTAATTCAATAAGCAAGAAAAGCAAAAGAAGGCACCGAAGTGTTCTGGCGTAGTTTTTATACAAAGTTTGTTTTTATATTTCTCTTGTGAATTTGTGTGTGTTCATAGTATTGTTTTTATTTCATTATCTTAGAACACACCCTCTAGATTAGGAGTTAGATATAATTCCTTCAACTTCCCCCTCTGCAATTACCACCATAAATAATAACTGAATCATTATTAACCTATACATCTAGAGCTCAAAGCCTCCTTTAAAGTCCAACAGTTACAGAAGGCAAGTCCCAACAGTTAAAAGGTGAACAATGGACATCAAGAACCAACAATGCTGAAGCCATGCCCTCTGCTGCATTTTGAGGGCTCCAGGGATTGAATTTCCCATGTAGCGGTTTCCAAAAGTATTTAAAAATCCCCAATAGTTCTTAAACATATCGAGGACATCAGATGTCCAAGAGACCATAACACTACAAAGAAATTCCATTAAATTATTCATTGTAATATCCCACCAAGAAATTACAAAAAAATTGATCACGAAAATGATTATACAACCCGTAATAAGGCATGGCCATCATAGCTTGGAACGAGTACTGGGGTATAAGCGATAGGAATCACAATGAGCATCGAGCTCCTCCACAATACCAGGAAAGGCCACCAACGACAACCCACAATAAACGTCCCTCCTCCAGCCCCTGGCCGCCGCCCTCACCTCCGCCTCCAGCATCGCCGCCGGGTCTTCACAAACGCCATTCAAAATCCGTCTCTGGAAAGCATCTGCGCAGTCACTTTTGGGCACCCAGCACTAGGTCGCGTAGGACAGCGGGCTGCAGTTTGCTTCGAATGACCGCGATGAGATTCTGTCGTCAATCTCACTCATGTACAGCACTGACCACCATTGCGTCATAAAACGGTAGTCGTGAGCCAGCGCCAGCATGAATACATGGACGAAGGAGTGCATGGGAAATAATAGGTCAGAAGCAGAGATAAGGACCGTCAGATTTCAACGTATTTTTTGAGCTGCAATCTCCAGCATTTAAATTCTGACCGATATCAGACAGTATAGGTCTAATTTAAACTAGTAACGCCTCGGGCGTAATAACCGCATTACATTGAGCTTCCACCCATCGGTTCACTTTTCATATTTAACATAACTATACATCTCCTCACGCACTTCCGCTTGTATAGATTCAAATGTTTGGTGTGTAATTCATTCTTCTATGCTTTTGCATCGTTGGTATTAGCGTGTTTTGGAATTTTAAAAAACCTGTGCTCTCCTTAGTCTTTTCCTCCTGACAGAAACCTACAAGGAATGATTAATTTTGGTGTTTACCTGCAGAAAGCTGCGAGGAAATCGTTCGGCATCTTTTAGACATGTGATCGTGGCATCAGATAAACTTCTATTTGCGTGGATATAGGTACTTTTTATTTTGCTTTGGGGTTTTGTGAAAACCTATCCTGTAGCGGAAAAATGATACGCTACACCTGTGCAAAAGTAGTTTTCAAGACCTTTTTTGATACCATGGAGAACAGGTGAAGCCCAGACCCGCGTGTGAGAAAACCTAGACCTATGAGGTTGAACCAGCATTTTTTGTCATGGAGCAGCGTAGACCAAAGAACAAAGCATTTAATCTTGGATTTTACAAAAAATCTTAAAGAGAAAACAATGTGGAGAAATGTGAAAGAAAGATATAAGCGCCTAAAATATGCGCCAAAGCGGCTAATGAAGAGCCTCCAGCATGGAAAATGGCCCAAATTCAATGTAAGACCAAGCAAAGGATGTGAGCAGCAACAATCAAGAGAAGCATGGAAACCCCGTTACATGAATGTCAAGTGTGAGTATCAATTTTTTTTTATGACAACCAAAATTTATAGAACACGAGAAACCAGTCAATCAGGTAAAGCTTATGATCCCATGTAGCAATTTGAATACATGTCAATTATGCCTGAATGTCATGCTAGCAACACTATAAGCAAACAGGGAGACATGCATCATTTTAGATACCAAAGTTAAGCCCCAAACAACATTTGTTTCTACTTTGTTTTCCTTGAAAGTCTCCATAATATCGACAACCTACAATTCGAGGACATAGTGTGTCAAGGACTACTTGACATGCTTTTGTTCAACGTGTGGTGCCAAGTAGAGAAGATTCATGGCAAGTCTTGAAGAAGCCTTGCAAATGACGAACGTGAGATAATATGCCCACAAGGGCATCTGCATCTCGCTACATGAGCATACCGAGATGAATTTCATTATCTTCTTCATCCCTAAGTAATTCAATTTTTGAATACAATAATTAAATTGCATTTTTTCACATCATGTGTGCCTCCAAATTGTTGTTATCTAAAGCTGTATTGGTCAAAGGACAAAACTATACTGCTTGGAAAACGAATATGCACACAATTGTCATATTCAAAGATCTATGGGACATCCTCACTCATATGGTGATGAGTCGAACCAGTACTAATGAAAGGATAATGTATGAAAAATTTGATGCAAAAGCCTTGATGTTGATCACTCTCAACATTTTCAATGAGATTCAAACACATGTACAGTATGTGACATCATCAAAAGCAACCTAGGATGCTCTCTCCACCTTCCACATTGCCAAAAACTAGATGAAAATCTTCAACTTCAAACCAAGCTTCATATACTTAGTATGAAATATGGAATGAAAATAGAGGAATTATTACATTGTGTGGCAGAACTACAAGCATATCTATTAGCACTTGACGAGAAGGTGAAGATAAAGCTATTGATCTCGATCACTCTGAGAGCTCTTCTGTAACACCCGCTAAATTATGACCACACAAAGCCCAAGAACAACCTAGGACAAGCTAGAAAATTTATGAAATATATATTTTTAAAAAGTCTGCCCACAAAAAGGTTTCGAAAATAACAGTTGTCACATTAATGTTTCTAAGTCGCTTATATTTAATTATAATATTTTATTCATTGTAATAAAGTATTAAAGCTCTCATTACATTTTAACGACTTAATTAGACGAAGCATGGTTTAGTTTCTCCCTAAGTATTATTTTAATAAACAAATTAATCCAACTATAGTGGGAATTCCCACATTTTAATCTCAAGGGTAAACGGGACAATATAAAAAAAATGCTAAGGTTATATTAATCCATAAGGTGACTGTTGACCAATTTTTGTCCTTGGGCAAGATTGATCAAACACGACCTCGCACAAAGAAATGGAGAAGTGTTTCAGTCTTTCGAGCTTACATCCAAATTCAAAGATCAAGTTGCACTCGAGCTCGGCGATGAAATGTTGTTGCAATTTCAAAGGGATGGCTGAGAAAATGTCGACGATCAGAGCTCAAGTGAAACATTTACAATTTGGGCGTGTTTGCAGAGTTTTTTCCTTCTTTTTCTCCTTCTGCTATCCTGTTTTCTTTGTCATTTCCGTCCCAGTTTCTAGCAAACATGTGGTCATCTTTGATTGTTCGCGGCATGGCAGATTTGTTTGGTGAGTTTGTTATTTTGCTACTTTTAAAAACAATGTGAAGTTAGTCCCATAGCTCTGTTGGTTTTTGATTGGATGTTGAGAACTTGTAGTTGCAAAGTGCAAGGGTGGGCCCTTTTTGTGCTTTAAGGCATTATGGTGAAAGGTGAAAAAATGAAAATAAATGTCAAAGTCCTGTAAAGGGACATGTGGCCATGCCTTTGTCACATGTAGAGGCGGGCCAGTGGGGGATATCTGGGCACTTTGGCATTTTGGGCTTTTGTAAAAAGGCACAAGTTATTATTACGCCCCGCAAGCCCACGAAAGAAATTTTTCCCAAGTGGGATTTGCGGGGGCACGGGCCTAGAAAAGTTTATTCATCAAAGTAATATGCGGGCCATCAGAGGAAATGTTTCCCAAGTTTTAATTCACACCAGCGGGCCTGGGGAGACATTTTGGTGCTTTTCACTTTTTGCTAAAAGTGCAGTTTCCAATTGCAGGTTCGCGAGCTTGTGAAGAAATGAAGGAAAAAATCCCTAAATCCTGTAAGGGACACTTGCCCATGTTTCAGGTCAAAGTGGGAAGGTGGGTCATCGGAGGTAGTTTGAATATTTTGTCTTCTTTTTGAAAAGGAGTAAAGTCATTAAATGGGCCACAACTCTGCCAAGGACTAGAAACCTTACATGTTGAGTTGTCACCAAATGTTGCATGTGGGGAGGTGGGCCATCGGAGGAAACTTTAGATTTTTTCTAAATTTTTCAAATGGAAAAAATATGAAGTGTGAGCCCACGAGCCCACGAAATGTTTTTTCACCAAATGCAAAATATGAAGTTGCGGGCTTGCGGAGCTGAGGAAATATTTTGCAGTTTTGTTATTTTTGTGCTAAAGGTGCAAATTCAATTTTGAGCTTGCAGAGCTAAAGGCACAAAGTGAATTTCAGGCCTGGCGAGGTGTTTTTTCCAAACGAAGAAAATGAAGTTTCGGGGTCGCAGAGATGGGGAAGACTTTCAAACTTTTTCGTTTTTTACAAATGGTGCAAATTGTAACTTTGAACCCCAAGGTCTGCTTATTGGAAAATAATACGAAGAATGCAGGGGTGCGGGCCATCATAGAGTTTTTAAACTTTGAAACTTTTGTGAATGTCACAAAATTAATTTTGGGCCCATGGAAATTGTGTAAACATGTCATTTCGCTCCTGCGAGGCTGCGAAGGTTTTGGAAATTTTAATTTTCATACACAAAAGGAAAAAACTGAATTTTGGGCCCACAAATTTGTTTGCAAAACTGGGTTTTCACCATTTTTTCCCTAATTTAAATGAAAATTTTTGGAGGAGTATATATTTTGATAAAGTGGTCAAAATTTGACAAATTTGGTACCATTGGAAATCTCTCAACCTCCTCTATGCCATGGAAGCATAAATTTTGATTTTTGGTGAAGTTTGGTGGGAAAAATGAGAAAACATGCTCGGCTCAGGAAAAAGCACGGAACCAGACCCCACTACAAAATGTAATGAGGTATGGCACCCATTTTTTCTCCAGCAAGCTCAAATGCATTGGGAAATGGATTTGCAGTGGCGCCCTTGACTTTTGGGCATGGATTTTAATGAATTTGTCAATTGGTCATTGCGGAACTCAAATTTTCTCTTTCCCTCTGTCTCATCTGACATTCTATATATTGTAAAACTTGTCATTTGACAAGAAGATACATTCATGACATAGAGAAACTCTATCAAATTTGTTTCTTAACACCATTTTTGAGCATCGAACCTTCTCCCATGCCTGGTAAGTGGATTTGTGCCTCTGAGAAAATATGTAATGGTCTGTGCACATTTTGAAGTAATAAAAATCATGTTTTGTGGTGTTCTTCAACCCTTTGCATTGTTTTATTGTTTCCACATGCCTCTCCTTTCCAGATCTATTTTATGTACATGTTTTTTCACACTTGCATGTGTAAGATGTTGGGTTTCTTGGAGTTTCAATGGTGGATTTGGATCTGGGTCTATGTCACTTCTATCTGACTTCCCGCAACTCCATTTTCTCTATTTCATCCTCACTCAATAGATTATATCACCATTTTCCTTCTCTGTTGTATTACCACTTTAGTGTAGGATCTATTTTTTCCCCTTTCTCTCTCCTTGGTCCCTTGGAATAATTAGATTAGGATTAGAATAGTTTTTTCTACACTGGAGTAGTTTGTGGCAGACAGTTTAGGAAGAAGAACTAGCTTTCTCTAGAGGATCATCTCAAGTACCTAATTCCCATAGCTTGAAAGATGATCTAATGTTATGTAGATCACACCAGGTGTCTTTTTATTAAAAAACAAATCTAAGAGACATTTAGGGGTGCTGTGATTTTGCACTAATAGTTTTGGCACGCCTGGTGGGACCAAGAGGTGTCAATTTTTATTGCAGCAAGATTGATGTGCACTTGTTGTAAGTTTACATCTTGTAAGGAGCTTTAAAATTACAAATTTGGCGAGTCTAAAAGCAGTAGAATCCATTGGTTCTAGTAGTCCAATCTTGACAGATTCATGAGAAGAATCCAAATAAGCTCAAGAACTAGAGAAGAAGGATTTTTTTTCTATCTCCATTTATTCCCAAAAAGAGCAAGGAGTGGAAGAAGAGCTCAAAGATCTCCATCTCCACCAAATAGAGCTTTGTCAACACCTCCACCTGACAGACCTTTCATTAAATCAACTAGAGTTCTCCGACCAATCAAGATGGCATAGCCCAATCCCTATGTCAACTTCACTGGTAGCAGCCCACATTCTCTCAATGCACAAAATCTACTTCCAGTTGCAGCATTGAAGAGAATCCCATATTTCCATGGAGAGAACCAGACTGCTCCTAGTGATAACGTTCAAGACATTGCAAATTTTTGTGCGGTTCATGAAATTATTGAGATGGATGTTGCAGTCAAATTGTTAGCCTTTTCATTCAAGGGTAAAGCTTTGGAATGGTACAGGATTCTAACAGTAGATTCTATTCAGAATTGGGATCATTTGTGCAGAGCTCTTCACAATAAATTTGGAGAAAAGGAGGATACCCTATCTCTGCTAGAAAAATTGACAAAACTTAAGAGGGCTCCTAATTAATAGTTGATAGATTTAGAATTCATATTTCAAAGGACATGGAATATAATTCCATTGGCCGCGAGACCTGTTAGTATCCAAATTGATTCTCCCTTGCAAGCTGATTAGCATCAAAAATTGAACAAGCCACTTAGAGACATCCATACAATAATGTATGTTGTTTTGTAGTGGGGGAGGAGATTCATGTGGCTCTTTGTCACTCAGAGGATGGAGAATTGGATAGCACCATCAAAAGGATTTGATCTATCCTCACTAATTTAGGTTGTTCCTTTCAACTAGAGTGAGAGGACCCTTTGTGTAACCTCTATTGATGAAGGATATGAATAGGTCCTTCTTTGCACAAATTTTATAAAGAAAACCTTGAGAAAATATGATCAATACACCACCACCCAACTCTCACAAGTTGTCACACTAGAAGATGGAGATATTTTCTAAGAAAAGGTTAAGGTTACTGAAGACATTGAATCCTGATTACTTCTGCATATTTTAAAAGTGGAAATTTGTCATTTGTGGATATACAGGAAAAAAAAGGGTATTTTAAGTAGGATTCATGGTTTATTTGAAATTTTTGGTGGGAGATTAAGCAAGAAAAACTTAAATTTTCTAGATCTTTGAGAACCTTCACAACAATTGGAAAAAATTCACAACAGAATGCTTCATAAAATCCAAAATATTCCTTCAACCAGAAGGTGTGAAACAATGGAGACCCAGATTTCCAGGTTTTCACACAATCTTCAATAGTTTAACACGAATTCTCAAGTTAAAAGACTCAATTAAACATTGAAAACCCCTGGTTTATCAGGACTAGGATACACTCAAAGGTTTACAAATAATCTTTGTCAACAAATGAAAGTAAAGTGATTTTAAATTGTTTATTTCATTACCAGATGAAGGCTCTTCTCATAATGAAATTGAAAATTCCACTAAACTATCACATGGATGAAATTTTGTGTGATTCAGAGATATTCTAACATAAGATTGCAATAGTAATAAGAAAATCTATTTGTAGACATTCTGAAATAAAGCAGACACAATTTTGCCCAAGATTAACACAGATCAATTCGAGTTTTATTTGGTTCATCAGCAGGGGGAAGTTTCTTGAACAATCCCAGAGCTCATCAATGGCTATACACTTGTAACCATCTTGACATGATTGAAATATAAAAACACAATAAAATGACAGGTTTCTCAGATGGTCTCTCAGGAAGATGGGATTTCTCAAATTTTCCTGTAAAAATTAACCCCCAACCTTTTACATGACTAAAGCATGATTTTTATAACACTCAATTTACATCCAAGATTTCCCCACAAGAGAAGAATATATGAGGAACCTTTGTGGCAGATATCTGATCATGATTTCAGAAAGTAAGTTTTAAATGATTTATAACAAAAAGTTGCCAGGTGTTTCAAAAGATGAATCATTTTGAATATTTACATCATTGTTTTAACTAGGGCATCCATTGATCTCCTCTGGAAACACATTTTTCATCCTTCATGCATGCAACCTCCTTTCCCATGCCTTTTCCTCTAGAATTTTTCTCTGCTGGATCTGGTAATTTGTTTTTTGTAGGTGCCTGAGAAAATTCAATCCAAAATATTCTTTTTTTGCACTTCTCAGACTTATAATTGAGCTCCAGAATAATTCAATTGCACTTTTCCAATAGAAACAACAAGAAATCATCAATAACTGATGAAAATCGATGCATATTTGCATCCCTTGGAGTCTTGGAATGTTAATGGTGAAAATACCAGATGTATCGAGCCATAACCGTTATTTTTGTCCTTTAAAATATTTGAATTTGGGTCGTCCATGTGGAAAGTTTTGAGTTAAAATGGGCATGGGGGTGCCTTTTTTCCTTTTATAAATTTTGGATAAAATGCACAATTTTCACATTTTTCCCCACCCCTCCACTTTTAATATAAGCCATACACGTGGCTTAATCCTAGGTGTTGACAGAGTCACGGCCCACTTTTGCAACTTTACCTTTTTTGAAAGAAAGGAAGAAATTTCCAAATTTTCCCAGGCGCTCTGCCCTTGAATTTTCAAATAGACACGTGTCCTCATGCAGGCATTTTACATTTCTCTCATATTTTTACCTTTTTTCACCATAATTCCTTAGAATATAAAATAGACCCACCGAGCCACAACCAATCAGAAATGAACACGTAGACACCATCGGGGCAAAAAATAGGAAATTTCTTCGCCGCCCCATAACTTTGAATTTTTCAACTATAACTCATTCGGGCCGCGAGGCCAAATTGATATTTTTGCAAACATATCAAAAAGTTACAAGTTCATAACATAGACCCACTGAGCCACAACCAATCAAAAGAGGCTTTGTATCTACAAATGTTATAGATAAAAGTTGATGGGGAAAATATGCTTGTGAAATAGTAAAATGCACGGGACATCACCATTTACACCCAGAATTCAAATTTTTCACCAAGGGAAAAGAATTTTGCAAATAAAACCAAGACAAAGAAATCCCCGACCATGGAGAAGGGTTTTTAAATGAACACAAATGAATAAGAAAATTTTCACGATCCAATCAGGGAGATATAAAATATGAAGAACTAGGAAGAATGAAGAGTTTTTAGTGCAAATTAGGGCACGATCAAATCATGCACCAACATCGGCTCCGAATCGGGGATGGGAACTCCCAGTGAGTGCCACAAGAACAAATAGCAGACTAAGTTCAAAAAACAAACCATTGGGAAATGGAGTCACGAACCAGCTTAAAAACCAGATAGAAAAAATATCAACCCTCTGAGAAAGAACTGAGAAACTCACAAAAACCAAGTCACCAAGGACCAATATGAACAAAAGCACAAAAATAGAATGAAACAAAAGGACTATACACTTTACAAATGCTGCATACCTCAATTATGAGAAATCAATCAAGGAAATGTTTCAAATGCCTGCCATTAATAGGAAACTTAAGCAATTCCCCATCTAGGTCTTTTAGGAAGAAGGTATGTTCACCAATTCGAATGTCAATAGAATAAGGGCCCATCCAAAATGCATCAAACTTTCCATGTTTTCCCTTATCCTAATGTATACTATGCTAAAGCAACACAAGATATCCCATCCTGAAAGCTCTTCGAGTCACCTTCTTATCAAACAACTTCTTCAATTTCTCTTCGAATTTCTTCATCTAACTCTAACTCAACAATTTGATTGATTTGATCATAATAATGACTAACCTCTTGATCTTCTAGTTGTTGAAATTAAAAAGAAGAAAATTGCATATGCAAGGGCTGTAGAGCTTGATTTCCATACACCAACTGAAAAGGGATTTTTCCAGTATCTCATTTGAAAATAATTCTATCAGCACAAATAGAAAACTTAAACTACTCACCCCGCTTCCTTTTTTTTAAATCCAAGGTTCTTCTGATTATCTTCAACATATTCTTATTGTTGGACTTTGCTTGTCCATTTCCTTGAGGATTATAATTTGAAGCATATGTTAAATTGATCCCATATTCATGACACAAATCCACGAAAGGTTTATCTTGAAAGATCATGGAATTATCAACAAATATCTTAGCAGGCACTCCAAACCTACAAATTATATGATATAGAATGAAATCCAAGACAATTTAGTGAGTTTCTTTCTTTGTGGGTATTGCCTCCACCCACTTGATGAAGTAATCAGTGGCTACTAAAATCCACTTATGGCTAGCACTTAAAAGATCTGAAATCTCACCAATGAATTCCATTCCTCATTTCTTAAATGGGACTTCAATTGATACATGCTCTAGAGGAAGGGTTCCTGCAGCTTTCAATCTTCTAGAAAAGCACTAGCAACTTTCACATTTTCTTACCAACAGAGTTGTATCTTTCAAAAGAGTTGGCCACCAATAACCAGCCCTTAAAACCTTATGGGCCATGACTCTTCCAGCAAAATTCCCCGTACTCACTACTCCATAGAGATCAGCAGTAATTTTAGGGTCTTCATCTTTAGTAATGCATCTTAAGAGAGCTCACTCAAGGTTCTTTCAAGCTAACCCATAATCAGTAATAACATATTTTTGGGAAGATAACTTAAGTGCTATTTTTTTATTCTTACTTATATAATCAAGGCACTGTAGATGTTTGAGATAAAAGATGATATCCCTGTACCATTCAAAATTTACCATTTTTTCAAGGATATTCAACATTTCTTCTTCAATTTCATTTACCTCAATTTTTTGCAGATTGCTCTCTGCCATAAGTTTTTCCATGCCCAAACCTCTAACCAATTTTGTCATTTGGATATCCATATCATAATCTTGCATCTTATTTACCCATCGACATCTTTTGCTTGAAAATTCCATCTTTGATAGGATATCCTTCACCATGGTTTGGGGATCATACGCTATGAATTTATACCTCAAAATGTATGGACTGAAGATCTTTATTTCTTTGACCAAATCAAAATCTTGCTTATCCATGATAGTGTACTTCAATTCAGCTCCTTGTAATGCCTTAATGAAAAAGGCAATTGGTCTTTCAACTCCTTCATCATCCTTGTGCAACAGGACAGATGCAATAGTATTCTTTGAAGCAAAATAAAAAAATTGGAAAGGCTTCTTATAATATGGAGATGCCAAAATAGGGGCATTCTTCAATGCATCTTTGATTCCATCAAAGGCCTGAATGGTTTCCTCTTCCCATTTGATACATTGATCTTTCTTCAGCATGCTAGTGATTGGAATAGTTAGCTCTACAAAGTTGGAGATAAACGTCCTGATAAAGTTTATTTTCCCAAAAAGGATTGGATTCCCTTCTTGGTTCTTCGAATTGGGACTTTGCTAATGGTCTCTACCCTTTCAGGATCAATCATTACCCATTATTTTGACACAATGTGTCGAAGAAACTTTGCTTTCTGAACTCTAAAATAGAACTTCTTAGGATTAAGTTAAATACCATACTCCCTGCATCTTAACAACATGTTTTCCAAGTGTTGCAGGTGATTGTTTATTTTTCTGGAGAAAACAGTCACATCATCTTGACAAATAACAATGAAATCATTAATGTAACTAGAGAAAGCTACATCCATTTCTCTTTAGAAAGTTTCTCCAACATTTATCAAGCCAAAAGGCATTCTGACATATACATATGTTCCCCAAGGAGTGTTAAAGGAAGTCTTAATTCGCTCTAATTTATTCACAACTACCTAGTTATATGCAGATAAACCATCCAAGGTACATAGAAATGTTAACCTAGTAACCAATTGTAACATATTCTCCATATTAGGAAGAGGGTAGTTATCTTTCATTCATGGTCTATTCAAGTTCTAAAATCCACACAAAGCCTTATGTCCGCATTCTTTTTTATAACAGGTACTAAGTTTGCAGTGTATGATGAGTACCTTTTGGGCTGTATGATTCCTCCGTTCCTCAAATTTTTCAATTCTACTTGCATCTTCAAGGAAAGGAGTGGATTGATTGGCCTCTGTTTCTTCCTGAATGGTTTGGCATTAGTTTCTAGAGGAATTTAATGTTGAAACATATCTTCCCTATATGATTTCAGTTAATAATATTACCATGCTAAGAAGTCTTGATATTTCTTCAACAGTTGGACATATGACTACTTCTCTTCCTTGCTCAAATTGCTTCCTAGCCATATCTTCCTTGGTTTCTCCTTCGTGCCTAGGTCGTGCTCTTCTACATCTCTCGAGGCTGACATATGTCTATTGATAATGTAATTAGCATTATCAAAGTTTGATTCAAGTACTACAAAACCTTTGGGAATAGTGTTAGTCTTCAACTGGATAATTTCTTTGCCAAATAATGTCTCCTTCCCTTCAGCTGCACAAACCATTAGCTCCCAATCTATACATTGATAGGAAAATTCTCCTTGGTTCTATAAAAACCTTTGGACCTGGGCATCATTTTCAAATACTTTCCAATGTTCAATGTTTTTCAAGGATAAAGGGCCTGGCTAATACTTCAATGTCATAGTCACAATAGGGGGATATTGTACAATTTTCAAATCTAAATCCCAATACTGCTAACTTGTCTGCCATAGTATTGTAATTCCTATCATGATGTATAATATTAAAAGAGTCAAACATCTCAATGAAATCCTAGACTGCATGCTTAGACTACTTCATTTTCTTGTTTTTTGTGGCATACAGTTTTCTAACTTTCTTGACAATCAGATCTGAATCTCCTTTAACAATGATGTCTCTAATATCATATTTCCAAGAAATTCTTAAACCCAATAACAGTGCTTCACATTCTACAATTTACTACTGTACTCAAAGTTGAGTTTAAAAGAAAAAACAAAATCTTCATGGCCTGGAGATATCAGAACAAGACTAATACCATTTCCAAATTTAGAGAAAGCCCCATCAAACAATAAAATTTAAGGAGATCCTGCTTGTTCAAGACACTTGCATTGATCAATTTTGTGATCTTTACAATCAGAAAATCCAACAAAGTTATCAGCATCAACCTCTATGTATAAGACTTCATAATAAGCATTATTAGGATCCTCGATGAGATGTAGCATCATCTTTTCATCGTACAACTTTACAAGGATGCCCTTAATTGGGATAGTGGCATAAGACATGTCCATTTGAACACTACCACCAACACTAGCCACCCATTTTCTTGGTAACAACATTCCCCATTTGGTAAGGCAATCAACAATAACAACATCTAGTTTTAAGTTCTTGCTTGGGTAGGCTATAAGTTGCACTATTAAACCCTTAACTCATCCAACCACTGACACCTGTCTGCAATCCATGGCAGTGCACTTCCCATAAGCTGCTGTCACTTTGATATCTAATTCATTCATTACCTTAAGAGGCATAACATTGCATGATGCTCCATAAACAAACATACAGTTGTGTAACAGCCGATCCTTAATAATCAGAGTAGTGAAAAATGGATCCACATTCAAATGAGACTCAACCAAAGATGTTCCCAAAAAAACTTTAGGTGGTTCACCTAGTTCTTCCAGTACTTGGGGTTTTCTCAACTCTGCAATGGTAGGAGTCTCAAAATTGTTTACATTTCTACCTTAGGTAATATTTTCTTCTTTCAATCCCAAATACTCAAAGGCCCTTTTCTTGTGCTCAGGAATTCTAAGCAATTCAAAAATAGGAACAAAAACCTTGATCTGACTCAATATTTTTGCAATGTCAATAGCAACATATTTGGAAAAGGTAACATTTGGAGGGATACTTACAAGTTCATTTGACAACAAAGGATTTTTCACATTTTGAGCATGAGGAGGAGTGTATGTTTTGTTTGGGGAAATGAGGCTTCTTCCATATGCATCTTTCTTAGGATTTTCCTTAGTAATATTTGAAAGAAATGGGGTTTCTGGTTTGGCCTGAGGCCCTACCCCTTTGAATACATTACTCCTAACTATTATACTCCTTTTCTTAGGAAACTACAACATTCATTAACAACCTCCTATCCTCTTCATAAGGGATCCCTCCATCATACTTATTAATCATTAAAGCCCTTAAATATTGAAAGTAATGATTGGGAAAATCAAAATCTTGCACCATGTCAATTTCAAGAGCATGAGAGGGAGGAAGAGGAAATACCCAGTGAATGCAAACCCAAAAGTTTGCAACAATTTGGACACTTATTAAATCAATAAAATTTTCCACTTGCTGTGAACTTGTAGAGCACTCCATCATGCATGCATTAACATTAGTGTCATCATCAACAACCTCCTCAACTTCTTGGTCTTCAACATATGGAGCATGGGGCATGAAACATTTATCACACCATTCAATCACATTGGCTTCTTCCACAACAACAACTTTCGCTGTCAAAGGATTAGAAACCATTATATTTTCATGAGGTTAGGGCTATCTATTTCCAGATCCAATAGGTCATTTTCTTTTATCATCATATCTATGATCACCTCTGGGGTGATTTGTAAATCTTTCTTGACCTTGTGGCTTGTGCTTCCCTTTAGAAATTTGTCCAATTCCTTTCTCTTCTCTTGAAAGTTTGTAAGATATTTCTTTTATAGCTCCAGCTAGAGTTTTTACAACCTCCTCCAAATCCATAGATTTTCTTGATTGAGGCTTTCCTGGATTGATCAATTTAACACCCTCCCTCTTAGGAGGTTTACCAAATGCTTTGATATTGTTCTCTATTTGCAGAGCCATTGTAAATTTAACACCCTCCCTCTTAGGAGGTTTACCAAATGCTTTGATATTGTTCTCTATTTGCAGAGCCATACCAGTCCCTTGTGTTGGTGCTCATTTTCATCTTGCACCATTTTCCCTAGTTTTCCCTTTGATTTACTTGTTCTGAAGCATTTTTATCTCTCAAATGGTTGAAGTGAAGCTCTTACCTATGTTTATATCCCTTGAATTTTTTACAAAATCCTTTGTCATGCCCTATTTTGAAGAAATCCCCAAGTTTTCCCTAAAAGTTTTCCCTAAATTCTTCAAATCTGAGGGATTTTTCATTTTTTCCTTTTTCCCGATCATGGATGCTCAAAAAATGTTGAATTTACTTGTAAATTCCTTTGAAAATCATTCTCCATGGTGGCAAAATTCTTGGAACCATGATTTACCTAGTGTTGTTTCAAATTTTTCCATCCTTAGTGAAAAAATCAAATTTTGGGCATGACTAGTAAATATCTATGTTTTTTACGGTTTGAAGGGCATATTTTACCCATAAAATTATTCCTCATAATTCAAAAAATGTGTGGCCATCTTTGGTTGGTCGAGGAATGACAATATTTTTTTTTGAACTTATCACTTTTCGCTACTTTGACAAAAAGTCAAATTTGGTCCCATAGCTCCGCTCAATTTTGATTGGTTCTTTTGGTGCTTACGTGGCATATTTTTATTGGATAAGGCATAATGGATTTGTTTGATGAACTTGTTATTTTTGGTTGCTTTGGAAAAAATTTTGAATTCTCCCTGTGGTCTCACCAAATTCTAATTGGCTAAAAAAAATCAAGTGGGAGAGAAAATTTCTTAGTTTTTCCCGAAAGAGTACACGTGTCGCATGTTGAGAATTTTTGGAAAAGAAGGTCCTTTTTATGTTTTAAGGCATTATGGTGAAAAAGAGTTAAAATGAAAAGAAATTCTTAAGGCCTGCGGGAGGATGTGTGATGGCTTCTAAATCAAAGATGGATTTGTGGCTTGCTGGGTTCCTTTGAAGTTTTTTGACTTTATTTTCTAAAAGATTAAAGTTACAAAATGAACTACAACCCCAGGGCGAATCAGAGAAGGAAACGTGGTAGGTTGAAAAGGTCAAAGGCAGAGGAGATGTGGATTGGCAGAGCTTTGGAGTTATTTGAAGTTTTTTTCCTTTTTGGGTAAAAGGGTTAAACTATTGAAAAAGGTCGCATCCCCGCTAAGGATAATTAATGCCTTATTAAAAAAAAATTCAAAGGGTCAAATGCAGGTCAGTGGGTTGCTAGAGGAAATTGAAACTTTCTTCTTTATTATCAAAATTGAATATAGTCTAAAAGTTAAACGCGGTCCCGACAATAAAGAGTTGAAGTTTTCTCTTAAAAAATCAAAGGAAAAGGTGCGGGCCTTCGGAGGAAAGTTGGAAATTTTGCATTTTTGGTAAAATGGATTAAAGTTCTAAAAAATAAGCACGCCCTGACCAAAGTAGTTAAAGCATGTATTGAAAAAGAAAAAGTGGATCGGCAGACCACTAGAAGATTTTGAAACTTTTTAAATTTTTTGCTAAAAGGGCTTAAATTACAAAAGTAAGTGTCGCCCCCCAAAAGAGGGCATTTGAAGCTTGCATTGAAAATTTAGCGTGGGAACGCGTGCTGGTGGAGGAAATGTAAAAAATTTGCTTTTTTGGTAAAATGAGTTAAAGTCATGAAAATGAGCGTGGCCCCGACAGAGTATAATAATGCCACATCAAAAGGTAAAGGCGGGAATGTGGAGCTCCGAGGAAAATTTAGAAAATTTTCCTTTTTCCAAGAAAGAGGAAAATTTGTAGAATCGACCCGCGATTCCACTGGGACCCACATTGGGACATGTGTCAAGCCTATTTTTCAAGGGTGGAGGGGCGGAGAAAAATGTCAAAATTTTACATTTCTTTAGAGGTTATAAAACGTTAAAAAGTGCTCCCGTGCCCGTTTCCAATCAAAATTTTTGACTTGGCTATGTCTAATTAAAAGTTGTAATATCGACGGTAACGCTGCATTTCATTTTATTTTTTTTCCATTGGAGCTCCAGGATGTTTGGAGATGCGATTTTTGCATCATTATTCATTAAATTTTTCATAAATTCATGTCATTTTGGTCTGCAAGGTGCAATTGAATCAATTTGAAGGCTCAATTTATAAATCTAAGGAACTTTCGAAGTGGATTTTTTCTCAACCTCCTGCAAAAACGTAAAATGCCAGATCCAGAAGTTGCAGAGTAAAATTTCAAAGGGGAAAAGATGAAATGAAGAAGGAAAAGGGATATGTATGTGTAGAAGATGAAAAATGTGCCCCCTATTGGAATAATGATCCAAATATTTGCAATGATTCACCTTTTTGAGGCACCTGGCAACTTTTCGGCATTTTTCTTTTAAATGTCCCTTTTTGCAAATCATTATGGAGTTTGTAACAAACTAGATGCTTTGGATATTTTTTTCTTGGGAGATAAGGGTTGGATATAAATGAATGTTGTAAAATGGATGAATTAGACATGCAAATGGTCAGACGTTGAAAATCACGAGAAAATTTAAGAAAAGCTCATCTTCTAAGAAACCTTTCTAAAAAACCTGGTTAATTTCTTCTATGTTAGATTTCAATCATGTTGAGTTGGTTACAAGTGTATAGCCATCAACAAGCTATGAGTTTGTTTAAATAAATTTCCCCTGTTGATGAATCAGATATATTTTGAATTAATTTGTGTTAAATCTCTGGAAAAAGTTGTGTCTGCTTGATTTCTAGAATGCCTTCATATAGTTTTTCTTATTTGTATTGCAATCTTATATTAAAATATTTTTGAATCACACAGATCTCATCCTTGTGATTTTTTAGTGGAATTTGTAATTTCATTATCATAAGAGCTTTCATCTGGTAAGGGAAAAACAATTTAAAAACACTTTACCTTCATTTGTTGACAAATATTATTTGTAAGTCTTTGGGTGTACCTTAGACGTGATAAACTAGAGGTTTCTAATGCTTTATTGAGTCTTTAACTCTAGCCTTCATGTTAATTTCTTGGAGATTGTGTGAAAACATGCAAATTTTTGCCTTCATTGATGCACACCTTCTAGTTGAATGAGTATTTTAACTATTCTGAAGCTTTCTATTGTCGAGTTTTCCTTTTGTTATTCAGGATCTCAAAGATATGGCACAAGTCAATTTTTCTTTCTTAATCTCCCACCAAAAAATCATTCAAAAATAGTGAATCCTACCTAAACTACCCCTGTCTTGCCCTGTATATCCAAAAAAGAACAAAATCCACTTTCTAAAATATGCAAAGCAATCAGGATTCCATTATTTTTTTAGTAACCTTAGCCTTGTGTTGAACATATCTCCATATTCTAGAAGTGACAACTCTCGAGAATTAGATTTGGTGTGTTGATCATATTTTTTCCAAGATTTTCTTTATAAAATTTGTGTAAGAGAAGGATTTACCAACATTCTTCACTAAAAAATGTTACAAAATAGGTTCTCTTACCCAGGTTGAAAGGCACAACCTAAAATAGTTAGGATAAGATCAAATCCTTCAAGGTTCTACCCACCTCCTCAAATCCTGAGTGCTAAAAAGTTAGATAAATTGCTTCCCCAGCTACAAAATGACATACATAATCATTTATCTGCCTCTGAGTGTCCTGTCAAATCCATGATGCTGCCCAGTTTGAGAAGAAGATTAAATTTGGGTACCAACACCTTGCATCCTCCTCCAGAGTGTGAATAAACAATTTGATATACACATCCTCAAATTCTATCTCAAAGTCTTCCATCATATTGAAAAATATCTTCAAATGATGATCACCACTAATAGCATTGTTTCCTTGAAACTTAGGCAATCTATTTCTAACATCTTGTGGTACCATGTTTAGATATCCATCCATACCTCTAAAATTGATAGGACCAAAGGTATTAACAGTAAATGGAGGTCTGGGTGGAGGCTGGGCCATATTATTTTGAAGAGGTAATCTAGTAAGGGATACAAAATGATGAGGATTGAGGGTTATTTGGGGCATAGGAAAATCAGCTTCAAAATGAATATCCCTTAATGGATTTGTTTCTTAGAAGACTCTATCATCTTTAGAAAATATAGGGACAAAATGAGAAGTAAACTTTTCAAATACAAATGAAGGACCCTCTCTAGATGGATAATTCAATTCAACAAAAATACTACCTAATTCTGAATCTCTTGAAGATGTGTGGAAATCTTCAATGATAGGTAGATCAGTTTCAAAAAATGATGTCTCTGTTCTTGACTTTTGATCTCCAACAACTTTCCAGATTCTTGTTCCTTCATAATTTGTCTTTCCCATCTATGGAAACTACCTTCTAGCAGGTTCTTTAACAAAGAAATATATTCTTCCTTCCATCTTTGCAAAGATTAATAACAAATTTTGTTTGATAGAGGTTAAGATACTGGTATTTATAAAAATTTAAATCAACAAGGATTACACTAGGGATTTTCACCTTAGTTGTGCAAATGCACTATAAACGACCTTTCAAATGTTTTTCAATACCATATTCATGCAAAAATTAACAGATTTGACATTCCTTTACCTAGATTTATCATTGACAAAACAAACTTAGTGCATTAACTACTGGAAACTGGAAATATTGCGCAAAAAACTTTTAAATTTTCCCAATTCTTACAAATCTAACACATGATGACATTAAAAAAAGTATTTTCACTTAGATGATGTAAGAAACATTACCAGGGTCTCTTTGTGTATGTATTTGTAAAAATACTTCAAAGAAGTCCCCGACAACGATGTCAATCTGGTGTTGGTATCCAAATTGATTCTCCCTTGCAAGCTAAGCAACATCACAGATTGAACAAGACACTTTGAGACAACCAGATCATAATGTATGTCATTTTTGAGTTGAGGAGGAGTTTCAGCTGTGTCTTTGTCACTCAGAGGATGGAGAAATGTATAGCACCATCAAAAGTATTTGATCTATCCTCACTACTTTAGGTTGTGCCTTTTATCCAGGGTGAGAGGACCCTTTGTGTAACCTCTTTTGATGAAGGATATAAAGAGGTCCTTCTTTACACAAATTTTATAAAGAAATCATTGAGAAAATATGATCAATACACCACCAACCAACTCTCACAAGTTGTCACACTAGAAGATGGAGATATTTTCTGAAACAAGGTTAAGGTTACTAAAGAAATTGAAACCTGATTGCTTCTGCATATTTTGAAAGTGGAAATTTTTCATTTGTTGATATACAGGCAAACAGGGGTATTTCAGGTAGGATTCATGGTTTATTTGAAATTTTTGGTGGGATAGTAAGTAAGAAAAAGTTGAATTTTCTAGATCTTTGAGAACCGTCACAACAACTGGAAAAAAATCACAATAGAATGCTTCAGAATAGCCAAAATATTCCTTCAACTAGAAGGTGTGCAACAATGGAGGCCCAAATTTACACATTTTCACACAATATTCAAGAATTTAACACAAAGGCTCGACTTAAAGGAATCAATTAAACATTAACAACCCTTGTTTCATCAAGCCTAGGATACACTCAAAGGCTTATAAACAATCTATGTCAACAAATGAACATAAATTGATTTTAAATTGTTTATTTCATTACCAGATGAAGGATCTTATCATAATGAAATTTCAAATGCAACTAAACTATCACAAGGATGAGATTTTGTTTGATTCAGAGATATTATAACATAAGATTGTAATAGAAACAAGAAAATCTATTTAAAGACATTCTAAAATAAAGTAGACAGAATTTTGCCCAAGATTAACATAGATTAATTCAAGTTTTATTTGATTCATCTACAGGGGAAAGTTTCTTGAACAATCTCAGAGCACATCAATGGCTATACACTTGTAACCATCTTGACATGATTGAAATAAAAAAATACAAGAAAATGACGGGTTTCTCAGATGGTCTCTGAGGAAGATGGGATTTCTAAAAAAATCTCGTAAAAATTAACCCCCGACCTTTTGGATGACTAAAGCATGCTTTTTATAACACTCAATTTACATTCAAGATTCCCCCCAAGAAAATAATATTCGAGGAACCTTTGTTGCACATATTTGATCATGATTTAAGAAAGTAACTTTTAAATTATTTACAACAAAAATTTGCTAGGTGTTTCAAAATATGAATCATTTCAAATATTTACATTTTTGTTTTAACTAAGGCATCCAATCATCTCCTCTAGAAACATGTTTTTCATCCTTCATGCATGAAGCATCCTTTCCCACAGCTTTTCCTCTGTAATTTTTCTTTGCTGGATCTGGTAATTTGTTTTTTGCAGGTGCCCGAGAAAATTCGATCCAAAATATTCAATTTTTGCACTTCTCAGACTTATAATTGAGCTCCAAAACAATTCAATTGCACTTTTCCAATAGAAATGACAAGAAATGATAAAAAGTTGATGAAAATTGATTTGTATTTGCATCCCCTATAATCGTGGAACGTTAATGGTGAAAAAACTAGATGTATCGCGCCACAACCGTTATTTCTATCTTTTAAAAAATTTGAATTTGGGCCGTCCAGTTGGAAAGATCTGTTAAAATAGGTCTAGGGGTGCATTTTTTCCTTTTATAACTTTTGGAGAAAATGTGTAACTTCCAAATTTTTCCGCGTGCCTTCACTTTTAATATAGGCCCTAGACGTGGCTGAATCCTAGGCATCGACGAAGTCGCAACAACTTTAGCTTTTTTGACAAAAAGGGAAAAATTTCCAAATTTCTGTAGGTGGTCCACCATTGAATTTTCAAATGGACACGTGTACTCCTATGGGAGTTCGATATTTCTCTCATATTTTTACCGTTTTTTACCATAATTCCTTAGAATATAAAATAGATCCAACGAGCCACAACCAATTAGAAATGAACATGTAGACACCATTGGGGAAAAAAGTAGGAAATTTCTCCACCGCCCCATAACTTTGAATTTTTCAACTATAACTCATCGAGGCCGTGGAGCCAAATACATCTTTTTACAAACATAGCAAAAAGTTACAAGTTCCAACCGAAAACCAATCAAAAGAGGCCTCATATCTGCAAATGTTAGAGATAAAAGTTGATGGGAAAAATACACCCTTCAAATAGTAAAATGCAAGGGACTTCACCATTTGCACCTGGAATTTGAATATTTCACCAAGGGAAAAGAATTTTGCAAATAAGACTAGGCCAAAGAAATCCACGACCATGGAGAAGTATTTTTAAAGGAACACAAATTAATGAGAAGAGTTTCACGATCCAATCAAGGAGATAGAAAATATGATGAACAAGGAAGACTGAAGAATTTTTAGGGAAAATTAACACACAATCAAATTGGGAATGAACAATACCAACAACTGAAGGTTCTTCTCTATGCTTTCTTAAATCTTTAAATTTTGATATTTCTATAATGATTCAATCTATGGGAGGTATAACTTTACCTGCACCCTATAACATTTCCATTAGAGCTGATTTTTTTTTAATCGAGTCTGGTAAACTTGCACCTAGGCCACCTATGCCTTTATATCTAGAATTAGGAAGCCCAAGCACTAGTCACACACCATATTTGAATCCCATCCCACCCCCTAAAAATCATAGAAACAATGAGGCTTCTACTTCTTCAATAACTTCAAAAAAGTACTAGGAGCTCTTGAAACATATGCAAGACATAGGAAACAAGCTAGTGACTATTGACATACAACAAGCTCAGAGCCCTAGGCCATATTAGCCTTAAAATCAATATCAAGCTAGGCCCCAATACCAGAAAAATAAACCACCATGTTATGCTACAAATAAAATTTTGAACCAAGGAAAACATCAAGCTGCCAAGACATTCCAACCATATGCTCCAAATGCAGCTTCAACATCAAAATATCTGGTTCCAACACAAAACAACATGGCACATGAGTACAAATGGTATTACCCCTGATGTCTACCTCATAATCAATCAACGTGTTCCAATGGTGCACTAAACCAGGCCTTGATGCTATAGACCTTTGGTGTGTCCCAAGAATCAAGTCAAGAGGAAAATTAGCATCTAGAAGCTTAGCAAGAAGCTCAACAAGAGGCACCTCCAACTAAAACTATGCTTGTTAATTGGAAAATAGAAGACTTTTGTTGAGTTAACCAAGCCCCTTCCCAAAGTGTAGCTGCCAATACATTATCCAAGAAAAGGAATATTGGATAGGTAAAATCATCAAATTGAAGTGATCCACAACCCTCTACTACTCCACAAGGTATTGGCAATCAAAGTGCAGCTCCAAATGTGGAATGTCGGCCCAAGCCACCTCCTAGACTAGCTCAAGTGCCAGTTGTACAAACCCATGTGTAAGAGAAGAACATCCAAGGTAAAGGGCAGCAGAAGCATAGTTCATCTCCATTCCACATCATTGAGAAGATGAAGAAAACAAATGTAAACATCTCAATGTGGGAGTCATTGGCTATCCCAGGACAAGGAGACCTATTGCAAGCTGCTATGAAAAATTTGTCAATGTCAAATCAGCCACCCAATCAGAAAAAGAAAGTTCTTACCAAGTGAAAAACAAGGTAAAAATTTTAAGCCCCCACAATTCTATGTCTCATTGATCATTGGAGATAGATTGGTGCATAATTGCATGATTGATCCTAGAGCAAGTAGCTCTGCAATGCCAAAATAAATAACTGATCAGCAGGGTCTTCAATATGAATTCATTTTCAAAGGTGTGGTGCAATTGGATGGTACGACAATAGAAACGGTTGGAGTAATAAAGGATTTGAGCCTCACATTACATGCATGTCCCAATGTGACTTTTTTGCAAGATGCATTAGTCATAGACATGCCACCACACTTTACATTGTGTTTGTCAAGAGACTTCACTGCTAAAATTGGAGGTTATTTTTCTGTTGATTGGTCATGCATGTTATTTAGAACAAGGTATGGAGCTAAGGCTACAATCAGATCTAAGCCTATTCCAAACTTCCATATTGATCCGTATACACCGAGTCCAATCAATGCAAATTGTTCAACACTTGATTAAGAGGATTATCCAAGCACCCATGAAGATGATACCAAGGTTAGATAACTTCCAGACTTGACTCTTGATGAATGGGAAAACAAAATACATGCTTTTGACCCTTATAAAGAAATGGAATAATCTTATCTAGGAGTTTATTGTTTGCATTAAGAGAATCATTCTCTCCCTACTATCACCAAGCCAGACCACAAGGATGATAATGAGGTATGGTAGTTATTATTTGATGGCTCAAGGAGTAGACAAGGTGCAAGAGGAGGAGCTATGATTGTTTCACCCCAAGGCACAAAATATTACTCATCTTTTCACATCCAGTTTTATTGCTTAAACAACACAGCTGAGTATGAGGCTTTGATTCATGGACTTCATTGGGCCAAAAGGAGAGGCATTAAGAATATGCAAATATTTGGTGATACTGAGAAGATTGTGAACCATGTCACAGGACAACATGTTACAAGAAATGACCTACTTAGGAGCTATAAAAGTAGGGTATGGGATCTCATTGAATATTTTGAAGCCTTTAGAATCAATTCCATTCCAAGAAAGAAGAATGAAGCAACAGACAAAATGGCAGTAATTGGGGCAGTATTTGATGTTGTGGAAAGTATAATAAATGATAAGTCTAAACCCCATATCAAGGTAGTTATAAGGCCATCTATCCCAGAAAACAACACAAGTTGGAAAGTCTTTAATAATGATCAGAAAATTGTCAATTTTCTACAAGAAGAAGCTAAGTTCTCTGCCAGAAACCAAGACAAATTGGAATAACAATATGGTGACCAAGTGGTGCAGCTGAGAACCAAAAAATTACCAAAAGGTCTTGTGACATTGGATTCAATCTTCAACCCAAATGATTAGTTCTGGAAGGAGAAAGAAAACATTCAGGCAAAGGGTGAAGATTCATATCTCATTTCAATAGATGAAAGCAAGACATTGTAAATTGGCAAGGTAAGTACTCCACAAGATAAAGCTTAACTTGTTCAAATTTGTCAAGAATTCCTAGATGTTGTTGCATGAACCTTTAAGGATTTAATAGGTTTCAACCCAAGATTGGTTGAGCATACAATTGAATTAAATCTTGAATCCAAGCCTATCAGACAGAAGAAAAGGCCAGTAAACCCTCACATTAAACCTCTCATGAGGAAGGAGTTAAACAAGCTGATTGAGGCTAGCATCATCTTCCCTATCAAGCATTCAAGTTGGGTTGAAAACTTGGTGCCTGTGAGGAAAATAAATTGAGAAATCAGATTGTGTGTAGAATTTCGTGATCTAAACATAGCAACACTCAAAGATCACTATCCACTTCAATCAATGGAGGAAATGTTACAGGTTGCAGCTGGTTCTGAAATGTTTTCATTGCTAGATGGCTACTCAGGCTATAATCAGATAATGGTGAAAGAAGAAGATCAGTTCAAGACAACCTTCATTACCAAATGGAGTACACATGCTTATAAGAAGATGTCATTTGTACTATCAAATGCTGGAGAAACATTTCAGCGAGCTATCGACATGGCATTCAAAGGCTTAATAAATAAAATAGTGCTCGTATATCTAGATGATATCATTGTCTTCTCAAAGAATGAAACAGACCACCATCTTTCACCTCAAGAAAGTATTCCAAAGGTGTATAAGGTTTGGGGTGTCACTGAATCCAAAGAAGTTTGTATTCTTGGCACATGAGGGAAAATTGTTCAGCCACGTTGTCTCAAGAGAAGGGTTAACAATTTATCCTTAAAGATTTGAAGCCATCCGAACACTTCCATTTCCATAACACAAGAAATCTCTCGAAAGCTTATTGGGAAGAATCGCTTTGTTCATAGATTTGTGCCTGATTTTGCCACTCTTGTGAAGCCTTTGAGAATGATGTTAAAGAAGAGTCTTGAATTCAAATATACAACAAAAGGAAAAGAGAGTTTTGAAGCCATCAAGCTGGTAATATCACAAGATCCAACTCTTATCAACCCAGACTTATCAAAGGACTTCATTCTGTATTATTTTAGAGGATCAAACACAATCCTAGCTATGTTGGTACAGCTGAATAGAGAAGGATCAGAACAACCCATAACATTCTTTAGTCAGAACCTTGAAGGTTACAAAGTAAGGTATTATTTTATTGAAAAGAATGTCTTTACTATCATTAGGAGTTTGAAGAATCTCATATACTTGGTCTCAAAAAACAAGATTCAACTACTAGTGTCTCATGCTGGTGTCAAGGACTTTCTCCTAAATAAAGACTTGAGTGAGAAAAGAGTAGGTTAGATCACCTATGTAATGGAGTATGATATTGAAATCAATGTGACCAAGGTGGCTCATGGCAAAGGGTTGTGTGAGAAGCTCACTTCCAGAAAACATGATGAGTCAAAAGGAGAAGAAGAAACTATCCTGCTGCTACAAAATGATCAATAATGACTAGCTAATGACGTACCCATTCCATGTCAGACCCAAGACTTGGTGCCTTATCTCCAAACAGGTCTATGCCCTCAAGAAATGAGCAGAGCAAAGAGTAGGTACTTCAGATAGCAATCCATCCCATATGTACTTATTGATGGTGTCTTGTTCAATAAGGACATCAATGGTGTTCTATTGAGGTGTATTGGGATAGGCCAAATTGAGAGGATGTTGCATGAGTTCCATGATGAAGAGGCAGGAGGCCACTTTTCTCCTCGAGTAACAACTCTCAAAATCATGAAGGATGGTTACTATTGGCCTAAGATGTTTAGTGATTGCTACTCATGGATCAAGGGATGAAAGAAATATGCATTATTGACAGGGAAAGAAAGGTTATCAGCCCTGCCCCTTCATCCAATTTCAATAGATTAGTTATTTATGTAATGGGGATTAGACTTCATTGGAGTGATTAACCAAAATTCAATTCAAGGTCACAAATGGATACTTATAGTAACTGATTATTTCACCAAGTGGACTGAAGCGGTGGCACTTAAGGAGGAAAATGAATCCAATATCTTGGATTTCTATGAAGGGATATAGTCACTAGGTTTGGAGTCCCTTCCACTATCATATCATATAATGCATTGGCATTCCTTGGTGAAAATAACACTAAATGGGCTGTCAAGAATGGTGTATACCTCAATACTTCATCAAACTATTACCCTCAAGGTAATAGGCAAGCAGAGTCCACAAACAAGAATTTGAGAAGAGTCCTCAAAAGGAATCTTGATGAGAATAAGAGGATTTGGCACACAAAGCTCAAATTAGCTCTATGGGCTGATAGGATCACACCCAAGAGGTCTACAGATAGCTCTCCAATCAAGCTTGTATATGGAAAAGAATCAGTCCTACCTATATCACTTGAATTGCCAGCATTGGAGCTCATGAAGTAGCTGGAGTTGTTTGATTTTGAACCATTAGAGGTAAGGTATGGTGAGCTGAAGGAGTTGGAAGAAATACGAGAAAATGAAGTGCAGGCCATGGAAAAATATCAGGCCTTAGTTAAAAGATGGTTTGATAAGAAAGCAAGAGAAGGGACCTTTCAGGAAGGGGATCTAGTTTTGAAGTGGGATGTGGATCAGGAAAAACCAGGAAGGCATTCCAAGTTTGATTCCATTTGGAGTGGCCCCTACATGGTCACAGGATTTACAAGTAACAATTCCTTCCAATTGTCTACAATGGATAGTTGAGAGTTGTAGATTCCAGTGAAAAAAATCTATCTTAAACATTGCTATTAAAGAAAAAGGGTTTTACCCTTGTAAATATTAGCCTAGGGTTTCAAGTACTCTAAGTGTGTATGCACACTGTCTTGTTGTAGTTTAGGTTTCATTTCCCTAAGTGATTTGGGATAGGTTTTTTTGATCCAGGCTATATCAATTTGCAGTTCAGTGCACCTCCAGGTGAAGGTTGTAAAATTCCATTCAAGAAATTGGGGGAATGCTCCAAGTCAAAATAATTTCCTACTCTCACAAACTTCATTTTTAATATTTTCATGTAGATATTGAGATTACAGAAGTGGGGAAAGATCATGATCAAAATAATGCAAGTGGTCAGGTTCAAGTTCCATGTGAAGATCAATATCAAGCTATCAATTACAACTCCATGCCCAATGTATTGCTACAAGCAACTCATATTTCCACTTAGTAGGCAGGTGACCCCGCGAGTTGCAAAATTGTTGACCAATTTTTTCCCTCGGGTAAGATTGATCAAACACAACCTTGTACAAAGAAAATGGAGAAGTGTTTCAGTATTTCGAGCTCGCATCCAAATTTGAAGATCAAGTTGCAGTCAAGATCGGTGATGAAATTTTGTTGCAATGGCGAAGGGATGGCCAAGAAAACGTCAAGGATTAGAGCTCAAGTGAAAAATTTGCAATCTAGGTGTGTTTCCAAAGTTTTTCCCTTCTTTTTGTCCTTCTAGTATCATGTTTTCTTTTTTATTTCATTCCTAGTTTCCTGCGAACACGTGGTCATCTATGATTGGTCATGATATGGCAGATCTGTTTGGTGATTTTTTTATTTTTGATACTTTTGCAAAAGATTTAAAGTTCATCTCGTAGCTTCATTCATTTCTAATTGGACATTGAGAATTTTTAGTTGTAAAGTACGAGGGCGGGCCCTTTTTGTGCTTTAAGGAATTATGGTGAAAGGTGAAAAAATGAAAACAAATGCCAAAGGCCCACAGAGGGACACATGGCCATGCCTTTGTCACATGCATAGGCGGACCGGTGGGGAATATCTTGGAACTTTGGCATTTTGGGTTTTTGTAAAAAGGCACAATCAATAATTGTGGCCCGCAAGCCTGTGAAGGAAATTTTTCCCAAGTGTGATTTGTGGGGGTGTGGGCCTGGAAAAGTCTTTTCAAAAAAGTAATATGCAGGCCATCGGAGGAAATTTTTACCAAGTTGTAATTCAAGCCGGCGGGGTTGGGGAGACATTTTGGCACTTTGTGCTTTTTGCTAAAAGTGCAGTTTACAATTGTGGGTCCATGAACCCGTGGAGAAATGAAGTAAAAAATTCCACAATCCCACAAGGGACACGTTGAAAAGTCATGAAATGGGCCGCAACTCCACCAGGGACTAGAAAAGTTACATACTAAGCTGGCAACAAATGTTGCATGTGTGGAGGTGTGCCATTGGAGGAAACTTTGGATTTTTCCAACTTTTTCAAATGGTGAAAATATGAACTGCGCACTTGTGGAGCTAAGGAAATTTTTTGCACTTTTTCCATTTTTTGCGCTAAAGGTTAAAATTAAATTTTGAGCTCACAGAGCTAAAGAACAAATTGAATTTCAGGCCCGGCGAGGTGTTCTTGCCAAACAAAGAAAATGAAGTTTTGGGGCCACAGAGCTAGGGAAGACTTTCAAACTTTTGCCATTTTCACAAATGGCACAAGTTGCAACTTTGAACTCTGAGGTCTACTTTTGGGCAAAGAATATGAAGAATGTGGGGGCACGGGCCGTCGTAGAGTTTTAAAAAAATTTAAAAAAATTGGTACCATTAGAAATATCTCAACCTCCTCTACGCCATGAAAGCATCAATTTTGAATTTTGGCAAGGTTTGGTAGGAGAAAAATGAGAAAAATCTCTCATCTCAGGAAATAGTGTAGAACCAGCCTCAACTACAAAATTTAATGAGGTATGGTGTCCATTTCTTCTCCAGCAAGCTCAAATGCATTGGGAAATAGATTTGCAGTGATACACTTGACTTTTGTGAATTGATTTTAATGAAGCTGTCATTTGGTGGGTGTGGAATTCAAATTTTCTCTTTCCCTCTCTCTCATCTAACATTCTATATGTTATAAAACTTGTCATTTGACAAGGAGAGACATCTTGGGCATAGAGAAACTCTGTCAAATTTGTTTCTCAACAACATTTTTGAGCAGGAAACCTTATCCCATGCCTGGAAAGTGGATTTATGCCTCTCAGAAAATATGTAATGGTCTGTGCACATTTTGGAGCAATAATAATCATTTTTTGTGGTTTTATTCAACCCTTTGCATTTTTTTATTGTTTCCCCATGCCTCTGCTTTCTAGATATTTTTTTTTGCATGTTTTTTTGCACTTGCAGGCATAAGATGTTCTGTTTCTTGGATTTCCAATGGTGGATTTGGATCTGGGTCTGCATCACTTCTTTCTAACCTCACTCAACTCCATTTTCACCATTTCATCCTCCCTCAACAGAGTATCTTTCCATTTTCCTTGTCTAGTGTATCACCGCTTTAGTGTAGGCTCTGGTTTTTCTTTCTTTCTCTCTCCTTGGTCCCTTGGAATAGTTAGATTAGGATTAGAATAGTTTTTCCTGCACTAGAGTAGCTTGTGGGAGGTATATTAGGAAGAAGAACCAACTTTCTCTTGAGGATCATCTCAAGTTCTCAGGTCCCACAACGTGAGAGATGATCCAACATTATGCAAATCACAACAGGTGTCTTGTTATCAAACAACATATCCAAGAGAAATCTGGGGGTGCTATGATTTTTTACTAACAATTTTGGGATGCCTGGTAGGACCAATAGGTGTCCATTTTTATTGCAACAAGATTGATGTGCACTTGTTGTAAGTTTCTAGTTTGTAAGGAGCTTTGAAATTGCACATCTCGTGACTCTAAAAGAGGTAGAATTCACTGGTTCTAGTAGTCTATGCTTGGAAGATTCATGAGAAGAATCCAAATAAGGTCAATAACTAGAGAAGAAGGATTGTTTTTCTATCTATATTTATCCCTAGAAAGAGAAAGGATAGGAAGAAGATCTCAAAGATCTCCATCTCCACGAAATAGAGCTTTGTCAACACCTCCAGCTGGTAGACCTTTCATTCAATCAACTAGAGTTCGCCAACCAATCATGACGGCACAACCTAATCCGTATGTCAACTTCACTGGCAGTAGCCCAGTGGCTATCAATGCATAAAATCCAGTTTGAATTGTAGCATTGAAGAGAATCCCATATTTCACTGGCGAGAACTAGACTACTCCCAGTGACCACATCCAAGACATTGCAAATGTCTGTGCAGTTCATGAAATTATTGAGATGGGTGTTGTAGTCAAATTGTTAGCCTCTTCATTCAAGAGTAAAGCTTTGCAATGGTACAGGAGTCTAACAACAAACTCTATTCAGAATTGTGATCATCTGTGCAGAGCTCTTCATAATCAATTTTGAAAAAAGGGGGATAACCTATCTCTATTAGAACAATTGACAATTATTAAGAGGGCTCCTAATGAACAGTTGACAGTTTTCAACTTCAGATTTCAAAGGACATGGGATAGAATTCCATTGGCCATGAGACCAATAGCTGAAGGTGCTTTTCTATACTTTCTTAAAGCTTTAAATTTTGATATTTAGATAATGATTCAATCTATGGGAGATAACTTTACTTGCACCCTATAACATTTCCATTAGAGCTGAAAATTGTTTAATTCAGGCTAGTAAACTTGCACCTAAGCCACCTATGCCTCTATATCAAGAATTAAGAAGCCCAATCACTAGTCAAACACCAAAGTTGAATTCCATTCCATGCCCTAGAAATCAAAGAAACAATGAGGCTTCTACTTCTTCAATCACTTCAAAAGAGTACCTAAAGCTTTTGAAACATATGCAGAACCTGCGAAACAAGCTAGTGACTATTGGGAGACAACAAGCTCAGATTCCTAGGCCATATCAGCCTCAATCTCAATATCAAGCTACGTCCCCATACCAGAAAAATAAACCACCAAGTCATGCCACAAATCAAATTTTTAACCAAGGACAACCTCAAGCTTCTAGGCCATTTTTACCATATGATCAAAATGAAACTTCGACATCAAAAGATTTGGTTTCAACACAAAACAACATGGCATAAGAGTACAACTTATGTTACCCCTGCTGTCTACCTCATAATCAATCAATGTGTTCCAATGGTTCACTAAACAAGGCCTTGATGGTACAAATGTTTGGTGTGTCCCCAAGAACTGAGTCAAGAGGAAAATTAGTAGTAAGAATCTCAGCAAGAAGCTTAGTAAGAGGCACCTCCAACTGAAACTATGCTGGTTAATTGGAAAACAGAAGACTTTTATGGAGTTAACCAAGCTCCTTCCCCAAAGTGTAGCTGCCAATACACGGTCTAAGAAAAGGAATATTTGAGAGGGAAAATCATCAAATTGAAGTGATCCACAACCCTCTACTACTCCATAAGGTATTTGGAAATCAAAGTGCAGCTCCAAATGTGGAAGGTCAGGCCAAGCCAACCTCCTAGACCAGCTCAAGTGCCAGTTGTAACAACCCATGTGCAAGAGAAGAACATGCAAGGAAAAGGGTAGTAGAAGGATAGTTCATCTCCATTCAACATCATTGAGCAGATGAAGAAAAAAAAATATAAACATCTCAATGTGGGATTCATTGGCTATCCCAGAACAAAGAGACCTATTACAAGCTACTATGAAAAATTGGTCAACATTAAATCAGCCACCCAACCAACAAGAGAAAGCGCTTACTAATGCAACTCATTTGGAGGGAAACAAGGTAAACATTTAAAGCCCCCAGCATTCTATGTCTCATTGATCATTGGAGATAAATTGGTGCATAATTGCATGATTGATTCTGGAGAAAGTAGATTGTGATACCAAAGCAAATAGGTGATTAGCTGGGTCTTCATTATGATGTCATTTAAAAAGGTGTGGTGTAATTGGATGGTATGACAGTAGCAATGGTTGGAGTAATCAAGGATTTGAGCCTCAAATTGCATGCATGTCCCAATGTGATTGTTTTGCAATATGTATCAATCATAGACATACCTCCACACTTTGCATTGTGTTTGTTAAGAGACTTCACTACTAAAATTTGAGGTTATTTGTCTGCTGATTGGTCACACATGTTATTCAGAACAAGGTATGGAGCTAAGGCTACAATTAGATCTGAGCCTATTGCAAACTTCAATATTGATCCTCATATACTAAGTCCAATCAATGCAAACTTTTTAAAATTTTATCAAGAGGATTATCCTAGAAACCACGAAGCTAATACCAAGGTTGGATAAATTCTAGACTTGACTCTTGATGAATGGGAAAACAAAATACATTCTTTTGAAAAGTATCGCTTGTGGAAAAAGTAGAATGTGGGGGGGGGGGGGGGGGGGGGGGTTGGGGGGGAGGTCGGTGACCCTACCCCGCATCCCATACAAAAACATGGGGTGGGGGTTGGGTTCGGTGACCTTCCCCCCCACAATCTACTCCTCAGAAATACAGTGCAGGCCGTGGCCTACCACGTGGTTCACTAATTTTTTTTTTCTTTCACTTAAATTATTTGCTATGTTTAAAACCTAAAAGTTAGTATGCATTATTTTATTTTATAATTTTTGTTAATATATTAACTAATATATATATAGATTAAAACTATTAACATCTAATACTATTACTATCATTTCTAATAAAGAAATATATATATATATATATATATATATATATATATATATAATTGTTAATATTTTAATATATTTATTTATTATAAATAATAGTAATAGTATTAAATGCTAATATTGTTAATCAATATATATATATATATATATATTGAGTTTCATTTCTTTTGTAATTTTATAACTTTTATAAGATGTTTAATACAAAGCAAAACTCTTATGTGGTTACATTAATTAATATTAGATTTGAGTATAACTTTATAATAACTCTATAATAAATTTATATGGTTAAATAAGGCTATGGCCAATTGGTAATCAAGCAATTTTCTTAACTCCGCTAAACTTAGGAACTAATCTATTTTTGTTGGACAAGTAAATGACAAATAAAGTTTAAGTTATTTCCATCTAAACATACATAGTTTTAGTTTCTTACAACAATGCAAGGAAATGAACAAAATAGCCTAACTTTTCCTTTACATGCCTTTCAAGTATTAAGATAAAATTTACTATTTCTCTACTTTTCACGACATACAAACTTGCAACCATTCTCAAAACCAAATTTAACAAGGTTTCCAATAAAGTATTAAAATGAGAACTACTAACTTTCCAATAAGATCTACACACTTTTTTTTGAAAATAAATTAACTACAATGGGAATAAGATGTTTCCACTTATAAACTTCTTTCCTATTACAACAAAACTAGCTTTAGAAAAACAAATCCTTCCTTCTTCTTTTCAACACACAACACAACTTTAATGTCCAATAATAAATACATTTTTTTATTCAATTATAGCTCCAAGACTCCAATCTTCAACCAAGCACCATATTCTCATCACTTGACCACAACAATAAAACATGGGGGAGAGGCGACACTCTCCACACAACCAAAATTCCAATGAGAAGAGAAGCAGTTCTTCTCATTGGCCCTCGAGCCCCAACCACAAGGAAATAAGGTATGTTTCAACACATGGAAACAAAAAGAATGCTTCAACATCCACTTTCAAAAAACCAATCACATAAGAAAGATTACCACAAAGCACTTATTTTTAACCATAAGGAATTCCAAAACAAAGACTTCTAAAATATCCATAAAGAGATAGGAATAGTGGAGGTCCCCTTGTGCCTCCCAAGGGTTTGGATGCCCACCTCTAAATCCCTCCATCACACATTCAATCCCTAGTATCTTATGCCTCCCTCACAAAAAAACTATGTCTCTTATTCCTCCCTGACTCTTATGCCTCCCTCTCTCTTATGTCTCCCAAATACATAACATAATAGAATAAAATAAAGTGGGGCATCCTGAACCCACTCCCTCTTAAACCCAAAAAGAATATCTTATGCCTCCAACATATTTCATGCCCATATCCAAATCTCAACAAAACCTAAGCTCAACTTACTACCCAACACTTCAAGCAAGAACACAATTTCACACAATCACTTAACATGAAAGAAACAAGGAGAAAAATAAAAGAGCAAGATCCTACCTTGCCACGGTAAAGCTCCTCTTTGAAATCTAGTCCCAAAATCTTCAACACAAGAAATTATCCAAGAACTCTTAAAAATCCTACAAGAAAGTATCTAAAAAGATATCTCCAAAATTAATTGAGTAACCCCAAATTCCTCTAAAAAGTTTCAATAAATAGAAAGGCGGAGGAGGAAGATGATGTGGCTCCAAATAGGATGCCACATCATTTCCTAACCACTCGACATCACCCAAGTCAGCCCATACTCCAAGTAAATTAAATGGGTTGTTGAGAGGTATGAAAACCCTCTTACATGCACAAAATCAAACCCATACCCTTTATGACAAAGAAATAAGCATATGTAAGAAAGTGATATAAAAACTTACAATTTGTCTTTGTAAAATAAGTGCTTTCACTTGAACCTATGGGATAACTACTTTCTCTTGAACTGCTCCTCAAATATATTCTAGGTAATGGTCTATGAATCAAATTGGAGCTTCTGCTCCTCTTTCCTCCACCATACATTGTCACCATCCCTCAGAAGATAGATTGCAACACGAGCTTTCATGTTGCTATTACAAGGGCTGAGCTTGAAGCACCCACTCAAGCTCACCAATCAGGCCTCTTCCTGAAACCCACCTGTATCTCAAGAATATTTAGACAATCATAGCTTTAGGATCTCCCTAATATGGTCTGTAGCTATTGAATGGCAACCTCTAGGCCTCTCTACATACTTCTCTCTAGGTCTAGGGCTCTGAGACCTATCCCTATATCCTAAAATCATGTCTCCATTTCCGCTCTGTGGTGACTCTACTCTAACTGACTCCATGTGATATTTTACTACCCTATACTCCTTGCTGTGTCAAGGAGATGCATGATCCTCAATAGATGGCTCCCTATTATGTTTGGTTGATCATCTTCATAAGGACCCTCCACATATAGTGGCATTGACGTCCTGAAAAGTATGAAAAATATGAGGTAGAATGGCATCTATGGCCTGATCTGGAGGTAGCAATTCTAGATTTATGTGTAAGGACCCCGCTTCTAGTCTGTGCCTCCTACACATACCAAGCCTGGAGTTAGTTCATTATTCTAGGTTTTATTCCGATTTTCTATGTTTACAAAAATATACAATTTTCAGACAGTTTTTTCTAGGTTGGGTTTTGTGCTTGGTTTAATATTGCACTAGGTTTAATGTCTGTGTCTCATGTTTTCCCGTGTTCCCAAGGGTCCAAGATTTGAACCCACGACTCTGATACCAAGTGTAACGCCCACTAAATTCTGCCCACATGAAGCCCAAGAACAACCGAGGACAAGCTAGAAAAATTATGGAATAATTTTTTTTAAAAAGCGTGCCCAAAATAAGGTTTTGAAAATAAGAGTTGTCAAATTAATGTTTCTAAGTTGCTATTTAATTATAATGTTTTCTTCATTGTAATAAAGTATTAAAGTTGTCATTACATTTTAATGACTTAATTAGACAAAGCATGGTTTAGTTTCTCCCTGAGTGTTATTTTAATAAACAAATTAATTCCACTATAGTGGGAAATCCCACATTTTAATCTCAAGGGTAAAGGGGCCAATATAAAAAATATACTAAGGTTATATTAATCCACAAGGTAACTAAATTTAAAACCAATTAACAAGGTCCCTTACAACTATTGTAAAGTGCCCCTTAACAAAATAAAGTGACCCACTTAAAAATTCAACCCATTTATTTTTGGATTTAATCATTTAAATATAAATTCAAATTCCACTCACCCACTGCACACCTAATTTTTTTAGGGATGAATCTCATCCCTTGGATGAATCCATTTTAGGCCTTTAGATGAGGGAGGAACCACTAACCCTAAAGTATGCTTAAGAGAACTACTTTCTCTCTTTCTTTTGGTTTATTATTTCTCTTTGATTTTGTAGGTTATTGGAGGAGGATGGGGAAGCCATTGGAGGCCCTCTTAAGCTTTGGGGGAGGCATACATGCTCCATTATTTTCTTATTTGTTTATACCCTCATTTCAGGTTATAAATGTATTTATTTATTTCATTTCAATATTATTTGCTCAAGTAGGCAAATGGGTTTGTCCCATTTTGTGATATAGTTAAGTTTGATATAAGTTTTCATTTTGGGTAGAGGGATATATATATATAGAAAAATACATACGCACACACACAACACGTTTATATATACATATAGATGTTTTTTTTTTTTTAATAAATTTTAAATTGATGAAAAAACTGAATATTCAAATACAATATTATTGTAGAAATACCATTAATCAGATTAATATATGTATTTACACACACACACACACAAAGATAGATATATATATAGTAAAGAAACTAATTTATTTTACACAGTCTGCGCAGGTTCTAACTTATCGTAGGATTGAATTTTTATGCAGGTCGCGGACCTGTGGTATAGTATTATGGGATTAAATTGTATTGGGCTTGGGTTGGACTAAAATGCGGCCTCTATATGGCTTGTGGAAAAAGTAGAATGTGGGGGGGAGGGGGGGGGAGGGCAGGAGGTCCCCGACCCAACCCACCATCCCATAGAAAAACATGGGGTGGGGGGTGGGGTCGGAAACCTTCCCCCCCACTATATCCTCCTAACAAATACAGTGCAGGCCATAGCCTACGCATTATTTTCTTTTATAATATTTGTTAATATATAAACTTATAGATATTAAATAAATATAGTTGCTAATATTTTAACATTACTATTATTATAAATAATAGTAATAATATTAAATGCTAATAGTGTTAATCATATATATTTCTTTATATATATGCTTGACGGCGGCCCACAGCCTCTGCTAAGGTCTGCGGACAATGGATACACACTACTCCTTCCAACTCTAAATTCACCTCCGTACCTTCTCATCTTGAATATAGTCAACATAAAAGAGTAGGTACATAAATCAACTCTCATACTCATCTACATTCATAGATGCTTCATGGAGGTAATTAAAATCGTCTATCCAGTGCTTAATGAACCTTCAAGATAAGAACTTTCTCTTGAGCCGATCCTCAAATATATCCCAGGTAATGGTCTTTGAATCAACTTGGAGCTTCTATTCCTTAGTCCTCCACCATATACCTTCACCATCCCTCAGAATATGTATCACAACACGAGATTTTGTGTTGCTAGTACAAGGGCTGAGCTTGAAGCACCCACTCAAGCTCACCAACCAGGCCTATTCCTGAAACCCACCTGTATCTCCAGAATAGTGAGACAGTCATAGCTTAAGGAATTATCTTATATGGACTGCAGCTATTGAATAGTGACCCCTAGGCCTCTTTACATGCTCCTCTCTAGGTCAAGGGCTCTGAGACCTATCCTTGTGTTCTGAAATCATGTCTCCCTCTCCCCTTTGTAGTGACTCTGCTCTAATTGACTCCATGTGGGATTTATCTTCCCTATGCTCCTCGCTGTGTTAAGGAGATGCACTAGCCTCAACATATGGCTCCCTATCATGTCTAGTTGATTGTCCTCTTAAGTACCCTCTATGTATAGTGGCATTGACATCCTGAAGCATCTATAAAATATGAGGTAGAATGGTCATTACGGCTTGATCTGGAGGTGGCAAGTCTAGATCTATATGTAAGTTCCCTGCTTCTACTCTACGCCTCCTGCACATACCAAGGCTAGATTTTGTCCATTATTCTAGGTTTTATTCCAATTTTCTATGTTTACAAAAATATACAATTTTCAGGAAAAGTTTTTTCTAGGTTGGGTTTTGTGCTAGGTTTAATATTGTACTAGGTTTAATGTTCATGTCTCATGTTTTCCCATGTGCCCAAGGGTCCAAGCTTTGAACCCAAATATCTGATACCAAGTGTAACGTCCGCTAAATTTTGTCCACATGAAGCCCAATAAAAACCTAGGACAAGCTAGAAAAATTATGGAATAAATTTTTTTGAAAAGCGTGCCTGAAAAAAGGTTTAAAAAAAAACAGTTGTCACATTAATGTTTCTAAGTTTATTATAATTAGTTATAATATTTTCTTCATTCTAATAAAGTATTAAAGTTTTCATTACATTTTAACGACTTAATTAGACGAATCATGGTTTAGTTTCTCCCTAAGTGTTATTTTAATAAACAAATTAATTCCACTATAGTGGGAATTCCCACATTTTAATCTCAAGGGTAAAGGGGCCAATATAAAAAAAATACTAAGGTTATATTAATCCATAAGGTGACTAAGTTTAAAAACAATTAACAAGGTCCCTAATAACTATTTTAAAGTGACCCCTCAACCAAATAAAGTGACCACTTTAAAAATTCAACCCATTTATTTTTGGATTTAATCATTTAAATATAAATTCAAATTCCACTCACCTACTTTGCACCAACTTTTTGTAGGGATGAATCTCATCCCTTGGATGAATCCATTTGGGGCCTTTAGATGAGGGAGCAAGCACTAACCCTAAAGTATGCTTACGAGAACTACTTTCTCTTTCTTTTGGTTTATTATTTCTCTTTGATTTTGTAGGTTGTTGCAAGAGGATGGGAAAGCCATTGGAGGCCCTCTTAATATTTTTGGGAGGCATACATGCTCCATTATTTTCTTATTTGTTTATACCCTCATTTTGGGTTATAAATGTATTTATTTATTTCATTTCAATATTATTTGCTGAAGTAGGCAAAAGGGTTTGTCCCATTTTGGGATTTAGTTAAGTTTGATATAAGTTTCCATTGTGGGTAGAGGGATATATATATATATATATATATATAGACACACACACACACGTTTATATATACATATAGATGTATTTTTTATTTTTTAATATATTTTTAATTGATGAAAAACCTGAATTTTGAAATAGGGTATTATTGTAGAAATACCACACACACACACACACACACACACACACGTTTATGTATATATATAGATATATGTTTTTTTTTTTTTTTATAAAATTTTAACTCATGAAAAACCTGAATTTTGAAATAGGGTATTATTGTAGAAATACCATTAATCAGATTAAAATATGTACTCATACATAGTTACATAAAAACACACACAAAATAAAGGTACTAATTTATTTTACACAGTCTGCACGGGTTCCAACTTATCGCAAGTTTGAAGTTTTAAGCAGGTCGCAGACCCATTGTATAGTATTAGTGGATTAAATGGTATTGGGGTTGGGTTGGACTAAAATGTGGCCACTGTATGGCTTGTGGAAAAAGTAGAATGTGGGGGGTGGGGTTGGTGACCTCCCCCCACCGTCTCCTCCTCAAAAATATAGCGTAGCCTGTAGTCTACAATGTGGTTCACTATAAATTGTTTTTTTCTTTTTCTTAAATTTTTTTCAATGTTTAAAACCTAATAGTTAGTACACATTATTTTCTTTTATAATTTTTGTTAATATATAAATTTATATATATATATATAAATTTATATATATATATATATATATATATATTACAGAAATATAGTTGTTAATATTTTAACATTACTATTATTATAAATAATAGTATTAATATTAAATGCTAATAGTGTTAATCATATATATTTCCTTATATATATGCTTGACGGAGGTCCATGGCCTCTACTAAAGTCTGCGGACAATGGATACGCACTACTCCTCCCAAATCTAAATTCACCTGATGAACTTGTGAACCCATAATTGGTCATCCTACATATAGTCGACATATAGGAGGAGGTCCATAAATCAACTCTCATACTCATCTAAATTCATAGATGGTTGACAGAGGTCATGAAACTCCTCTATCCTCTGCTGAATCAACCTCCGGGATAAGTACTTTCTTCTGAACCGCTACTCAAATATATCCTAGGTAATGGTCTTTGAATCAACTTGGAGCTTCTACTCCTTAGTCCCCCGCGATACACCTTAACCATCCCTCAGAAGATGGATTGGAACACGAGATTTCGTGTTACTAGTACAAGGGATGAGCTTGAAGCACCCACTCAAGCTCACTAACCAGGCATCTTCCTAAAACCCACATGTATCTCAAGAATAATGAGATGGTCATAGCTTCATGATTTCTCTTATATGGTCTGTAACTATTGAATGGTGACCCCTAGGCCTCTCTGCATGCTCCTCTGTAGGTGTAGGGCTCCGAGACCTATCCCTGTGTCCTGAAATCTTGTCTCCCTATCCCCTCTACGTTGACTCTACTCTAACTGACTCCATGCGGGATTTTTCTACCCTATGCTCCTTGTTGTGTCAAGGAGATGCACGAAACTCAATAGATGGCTCCCTATCATGTCTAGTTGGTCATCCTCTTAAGGACCCTCCACGTATAGTGGCATTGACGGCTTGAAGCGTCTGTAAAATATGAGATAGAATCGCCGCTACGGCCTAATCTAGAGGTGGTAAGTCTAGATCTATGTGTAAGAACCCCGGGTCTAGTCCATGCCTTGTACAAACAAAGGCTAGAGTTAGTTCATTATTCTAGGTTTATTCCGGTTTTCTATGGTTGCTAAAATATACAACTTTCAGACAAAGTTTTTCCTAAGTTGGGTTTTGTGCTAGGTTTAATATTGCACTAGGTTTAATGTTCGTGTCTCAAGTTTTCCTATGTGCCCAAGGGTCCAAGTTTTGAACCCATGTATTTGATACGACGTGTAACACCTGCTAAATTCTATTGACACGAAGCCCAAGAACAACCTAGGACAAGCTAGAAAAATTATGGAATTTTTTTTTTTCAAAAGCGTACCTAATAAAGGGTTTCCAAAACAAGAGTTGTCACATTAATGTTTCTAAGTTGCTTATATTTAATTATGATATTTTCTTTGTTATAATAAAGTATTAAAGTTGTCATTACATTTTAACGACTTAATTAGATGAAGCATGGTTTAGTTTCTCCCTAAGTGTTATTTTAATAAACAAATTAATTCCACTATAGTGGGAATTCCCACATTTTAATCTCAAGGGTAAAAGGGCCAATATAAAAAAAATACTAAGGTTATATTAATCCACAAGGTGACTAAGTTTAAAATACATTAACAAGGTCCCTAACAACTATTTTAAAGTGACCCCTTAACCGAATAAAGTGACCCCCTTAAAAAGTAAACCCATTTATTTTTGGATTTAATCATTTAAATATAAATTCACATTCCACTCACCCTCTCCAAACCTACCTTTTGTAGGGATGAATCTCATCCCTTGGATGAATCCATTTGGGGCCTCTAGATGAGGGAGGAACCACTAACCCTAAAGTATGCTTAAGAGAACTACTTCCTCTCTTTCTTTTGGTTTATTATTTCTCTTTGATTTTTTAGGTTGTTAAAGGAGGATGGGGAAGCCATTGGAGGCCTTCTTAAGATTTTGGGGAAGCATACATGCTCCATTATTTTCTTATTTGTTTATACCCTCATTTCGGGTTATAAATGTATTTATTTATTTCATTTTAATATTATTTGGTCAAGTAGGAAAATGGGTTTGTTCCATTTTGCGATTTAGTTAATTTTGATATAAGTTTTCATTGTGGGTAGAGGGATATATATATACACGTTTATGTATACATATATATATATATATATATATACATATATATATATATATAATTTTAATTGATAAAAAACTCAATTTTGAAATAGGGTATTATTGTATAAATGCCATTAATTAGATTAATATATGTATTTATACATATTCACACACACAAACGTGCACGCATGCACACACAAACACAGACACACAAATATAGTAAAGATACTAATTTATTTTATACAGTCCGTGCAGTTTCCAATTGCAAGTTTGAAGTTTTATGCAGGTTGCGGATGCGTGGTATAGTATTAGTGGATTAAATGGTATTAGGGTTGGGTTGGACTAAAATGCAGCCACTGTATGGCTTGTGGAAAATGTAAAATGTTGGGGACCGGGGGGGGGGGGGGGGGGGGGGGGGAGGTCCCTGACCCCACCACACATTGCATAGAAAAACATGGGGTGGGGGTGCAGTTGGCGACCTCCCCCCCCCACCATCTCCTCCTTAAAAATATAGCGCATGATGTAGTCTACCACGTGGTTCACTAAATATATATTTTTTCTTTTGCTTAAATTATTTTCTATGTTTAAAACCTAAAATTTAGTATGCATTATTTTCTTTTATAATTTTTGTTAATTTATAAAATTATATATATATATATATAATAAATACAATTGTTAATATTTTAACATTACTATTATTATAAATAATAGCAATAATATTAAATGTTAATAGTGTTAATCATATATATTTATTTATATATATGCTTGACGGAGGTCCACAACCTCTGCTAAGGTCTGCGGACAATGGATACGCACTACTCCTCCCAAATCTAAATTCACCTGATGAACCTGTGAATCTGTACCTACTCATCCTCCATATAGTCATCATACAGGAGTAGGTCATGAAATCAACTCTCTTACTCATCTACATTCATAGATGCTTGACAGATGTCGTGAAACTCGTCTATCCTCTATTGAATGAACCTCTGGGATAAGTACTTTCTCTTAAACCGTTCCACAAATATATCCTAGGTAATAGTCTTTGGATCAACTTGTAGCTTCTACTCCTTGGCCCTCCACCATACACCTTCACCATCTCTCAGAAGATGGATCGCAACATGAGATTTCATGTTGACAGTACAAGGGTTGAGCTTGAAGCATCCACTCAAGCTCACCAACTAGGCCTCTTTCTGAAACCCACCTGTATCTCGAGAATAGTGAGACAGTCATAGCTTCAGGATTTCCCTGATATGGTCTGCAGCTATCAAATGGTGACCCCTAGGACTCTTTGCATGCTCCTCTCTAGGTGTAGGGCCCCGAGACCTATCCATGTGTCATGAAATCATTTCTCCCTATCCCCTATATGGTGACTCAATTCTAACTTACTCCATGCAGGATTTCTCTACCTTATACTCCTCATTGTGTCGAGGAGATGCATGAGCCTCAACAGATGGCTCCCTATCATGTAAGTTTGATTGTCCTCTTAAGGACCCTCCTCGTATAGTGGCAATGACATCCTGAAGCGTCTATAAAATATGAGGTAGAATGGACGCTATGGCCTTATCTGGACTTGGAAAGTCTAGATCTATCTGTAAGGACCCCACGTGTAGTTTGGGCCTTCTACACAGACCAAGGCTACAGTTAGTTCATTATTCTAGGTTTTATTCCGGTTTTCTATGTTTACTAAAATATACAATTTTCAGAAAAAGTTTTCTCTAGGTTGGGTTTTGTCCTAGCTTTAATATTGCAATAGGTTTAATGTTTGTGTCTCATGTTTTCCCAGGTGCCCAAGGGTCCAATATTTGAACCCATGGATCTAATACCAAGTATAACACCCGCTAAATTCTATCCACACGAAGCCCAAGGAAAACGTAGGACAAGATAGAAAATTTATGGAATAATTTTTTTTGAAAAGCGTGCCCAAAAAAGGTTTCAAAAACAATAGTTGGCACATTAATGTTTCTAAGTTGCTTATATTTAATTACAGTGTTTTATTCATTGTAATAAAGTATTAAAATTGTCATTACATTTTAACGACTTAAATAGATGAAGCATGGTTTAGTTTCTCCCTATGTGTTATTTTAATAAACAAATTAACTCCACTATAGTGGGAATTCCCACATTTTAATCTCAAGGGTAAAGGGGCCAATATAAAAAAAAAATACAAAATTTATATTAATCCACAAGGTGTCTAAGTTTAAAAACAATTAACAATGTCCCTAACAACTATTTTACAGTGACCCCTTAACCAAAAAAAGTGACCCCCTTAAAAAGTCAACCCATTTATTTTTGGATTTCATCATTTAAATATAAATTCACATTCCACTCACCCACTCCGCACCTAATTTTTTTAGGGATGAATCTCATCCCTTGGATGAATCCATTTGGGGCCTTTAGATGAGGGAGGAACCACTAACCCTGAAGTATGATTAAGAGAACTACTTTCTCTGTTTCTTTTGGTTTATTATTTCTCTTTGATTTTCCAGGTTATTGGAGGAGGATGGGTAAGCCATTTGAGGCCTTCTAAGCTTTTGGGGAGGCATACATGCTCCATGATTTTCTTATGTGTTTATACCCTCATTTTGGGTTATAAATGTATTTATTTATTTCATTTCAATATTATTTTCACAAGTAGGCAAATGGGTTTGTTCCATTTTGAGATTTGGTTAAGTTTGATATAAGTTTTCATTGTGGGTAGAGGGATATATATATATAGACACACACACACACACACATTCTCTATATGGCCGAGTTATATATAGATAGGGGGAGGAGATCCAGCGCGGCCCCCCGTCCATAGAATAGAGGGGAGCCCCATCCTTAAACTCTCTTCTCTATGGGGCGGTAGTATATAGTCATATAGAACTCTAGGGCATGGTAGGCTTGTCTCCCTGATGGTTTTGGGGACTTATCTGAGATCGGCACTGCCTTCTCGGTACCCCTAGTGTATATATATATGTATTTTTTATTTTTTATAAATTTTTAATTGATGAAAAACACGAATTTATAAATAGGGTATTATTGTAGAAACATATATATATATATATATATATATATATATATATATATATATATATCTACGTTTATGTATACATATATATGTATTTTTTATTTTTTATAAATTTTTAATTGATGAAAAACATGAATTTTCAAATAGGGTATTATTGTAGAAATACCATATATATATATATATATATATATATATATATATATACACATATACGCACGTTTATGTATACATATATATGTATTTTTTATTTTTATAAAATTTTAATTGATGAAAAACCCAAATTTTGAAATAGGGTATTATTGTAGAAATACCATTAATCAGATTAATATATGTATTTATACACACACACACACACACACACACACACAGTAAAGATACTAATTTATTTTACATAGTCTGTGTGGGTTCCAATTTATCGTAGGTTTGAATTTTTATGCAGGTCATGGACCCGCGATATAGTATTAGGGGATTAAATGGTATTGGGGTTGGGTTGGACTAAAATGCGGCAAATTTATGGCTTGTTGAAATATTAGAATGTGGGCGGGGGGTGGTGTGGGGTTGGCCACCTACCCCCCACCATCTCCTCCTCAAAAATACAGCATAGGCCAAAGTCCACCACGTGGTTCACTAAAAAGTTTTATTGGGGGAGAGGAAACACTCTCCACCCAACAAAAATTCCAATGAGAAGAGAAGGAATTCTTCTCATCGCCCCCCAAGCTATAACCACAAGGAAATAAAGTATGTTTGAACACATGGAAAAAAAAACAATTCTACAACATCCACTTTCAAACAACCAATCACATAAGAAAGATAACTACAAAGCACTTATTTTTAACCCCAAGGAATTTCGAAACAAAGGCATCTGAAATATCCAAAAAGAGATAGGAAAAATGGGGGTGCCCTTGTGCCTCCCAAGGGTTTGGATGCCCACCTATAAATCCCTCCAAAAAACATTCAATCCCAGGTATCTTATGCCCCCCTCACAACAAAACTATGTCTCTTATGCCTCCCTCTCTCTTAAGGATTCCACAATACATAACATAATAAAATATAATATGGTGTGTCATCCAAAACCCACTCTCTCCGAAACCTAACAAGAATATCTTATGCTACCTAACATATTTCATCCCCATATCCAAATCTCAACATAACCTAAGGTCAACATAATACCCAACACTTCAAACAAGAACACAGTTTCACACAATCACATAAAATGCAAGAAACAAGGAGAAAAATAAAAGTGAAAGATCCTACCTTGCCATGGTAAATCTCCTATTTGAAATGTAGTCCCAAAAATTTCACAACAAAAAATTCTCCAAGCACTCTTCAAAATCCCACAAGCAAGTATCCAGAAAGAGAGCTCCAAAAATAAGTAACCCCAAATTCCTCTCAAAAGTTTCAATAAATAGAAAGGAGGAGGAAGATGGTGTGGGTCCAAGTAGGATCCCACATCATTTCCTCTCTACTCCACATCATCCAAGTCAACCCATACTCCAAGGAAATTAAATGGGTGGTTGATATGTATGAAAACCCTCTTACACACATCAAATCAAACTCATACCCTTTAGGACAAAGAAATAAACATATGTAAGAAAGTGTAATAAAAAATTACAATTTGTCTTCCCAAAACACATAATAGGGTCTATTTTTGATCCCCCAACCCATAGGTGGGGTTGGTATAGTAATTTAAGAGGTGTGGTACAAGATTAACTTGTCCCACAAGCCTCCAAAATTGACCCTTAAGGAAAATTCCGAATTTCTAAGGAGAGGTAGAGTGTACAACACTCAAGATTGCAAGCACTCAACTTAAAAAACATAAACCAAAGAGCCAACTAATCTAATAAATGTATTCTTTTGTCCCATCCATGATTAGTTTAGCAACATGATTAATTTAATAATATAGACACAATTTAAATAATTAATAAAAGGTAAATACATCACTATAAAATCACAGACTAAAATTAAACAAGGGAAACAAATTAAAAGAACAACACACAAACCCCTTGGTCACATTTGGAGGTTATCCCCCTAATAGGGACCCCCTAACAAAAAACAAGACACATGCAACAAATCAAAAGTATCCATGGTGACCCTTGTTCAATACATCTTGTATTCTGATGTGGTTGGTCCCCAATCCCCTTTTGGTTGTTGTGTTATGTTTTACCTACAAAACATACAATACCTCCTTTAGTCTCGTGGCTGCATCAAAACATCCAAGATAAAATATATGATATAAATCGACAATCATCCACATATAAATTAAATTCAATCATCATCTAGACAAGTAATGTTACTATTTTCAATCAGGGTTCATTTTAAGACACCTCTATAAAATTGTAGGTGGAAAATACTTGGCGAATATCCTTGTAACCAGTTTCAGCAAAAGGTGAATTTGACAGTATTCCAAAAAAAAATTTCACCTGGTTTTTCATGGCTCCATCAGTGACGTGCGACAACAAAACGTCAATAATCACTCCTAACACGCATAAATGGAACATCAATGGTCTTGACTGAGGTGTGTCACTGGCTCTTATTGACGCACATCACTAGCTCCTATTGACGCGCGTCACTGGCTCCTAGTGACGTGCGTCACTGGCTCCTATTGACACGCATCACTGGCTCTTATTGACACGCATCACTGGATCCTATTGACGCGCATCACTGGCTCCTATTGACATGCGTCACTGGCTCTTATTGACACGTGTCACTAGATCCTATTGACGTGCGTCAGCTAGGACTATTGTTGCGTGTCAGCTAAGACCTTTGACGTGCATCAATTGAAGCCATTGATGCTTGATTTAGCCTATAAATACCCTTAAACCAATCCTTTTCACGTTTTCACCTTCCCGCTCTTGAATTTTTGCAGGTCTCAATTGTTGTCAAAGACGCAAGTACAACTATAATGTCGACTTCACATGCTTCCCAATTGCAAGTTCAGCAAAAAAGTCAAGAGAATCAAATTCAATTGATTTCCAAGATCAACTACAGGAATCCCTTATGCCCTCACATCCATACTGTTTTAAAGATGTCTTCAGAATATAAAGATTTGATGGATGCGTGCGAATTTACAGGGCTCGTTAATATGCCCCATTTCGAAACAGATCCGGATATTTTGGATTACCTTTTGTCATCCTACAATTCAGAGGATGGCATTTTTTATGTGACTCTAAATGATGGCCGAATGTTCCAATTTAGTATCAAAGCAAATGACATCCATCGGTTTACGGGCCTTCCGTTCAAAAATTTACCAATTGTTACAACCAAGGCAACACTCATGGAAGAAGACAAGAAATTTCTCGAATCAACGTTCGGTTTCCATGTTGATTGTAAGTATAATTCATTTTAATTCATATTTTTTATTCTATTTTTTATTCTGATACAATTTGCTGTTATAAATTTATAGTAGTTTTCACTGTTTCACATTTGCAGCCCATGTCAATAAATCCAGGCGTGGTGTCTAAGATGTAGCGTTTATGAGTACATGTAATTTTTGTAATGCTAGGGTCTAAGATGAGATTTGTAACTTTGTTTGACCTAGTGAGTGCAGTGGAAAAGTGTGTACTTGCAATTTTAATGGCATGGGCAGAGTTTAAACAAAAAAAAGATCTTAACAGAACTGATGGAACCAAGAAGGGGAAATTAATTGATGTTCCCAAACTTGATGATGCAAATCAAGCAGGGGGGAAGAATTCTTATCAATGTACTTTAATATTAACGGAGGGTGACTCAGCTAAGGCTCTTGCTATAAGTTTTTGTGCCTTGAATAAGGGAAATGTGAATACTGAATTGGGTAGTATTGTGACATGTTTCGACATCACTTTCCAATTTAATTTTTTGTTATTTTAGTTATCTTTATCCTATCAGGTGGCAGGAATATCTGTTGTTGGTCAATATTATTATGGTGTGTTTCCTCTCAAAGGTAAGCTGCTCAATGTCAGGGAAGCTACCACTCACCAACAAATGGAGAATAAAGAGATAGTAAATATAAAAAAAATCCTTGGTCTATAGGAAGATAAAATATATGACAGCATTAAATCTTTAAGATATGGCCATCTGATGATAATGACAGACCAGGTACATGATCTTTGTCTAGCGCTGTTTAGTTTCTGCTTAATTCTGACACATCCTTTCTAGTGAGTTCCTTTTTGACTTGTCCTTTGTCTCTTAAAGGACCATGATGGTTCCCACATCAAAGGATTTCTGATCAATTTCATACACCATAACTGGCCATCACTGCTTAAAATTCCTTCATTTGTTGTGGAATTTATCACTCCTATTGTCAGGGTAAATGTTCCCCCTGTATTTGGTTGAGTGTATTGAGACTCTTTATATTTGTTTTTAAGCCTCTAGAGGTTATGTATCTCCATGTCTAATTTTGGCACATGTTGATGTAGGCAACTCACAAAAATGGAAATGTGTTATCTTTTTACACCATTCCTGAGTATGAAGCTTGGAGAGAATCATTGAGTTGATCGATAATTGGCTGGACCATAAAGTACTACAAAGTAATGCTAGTTTGTTTTCTCTTTATATGTTTTTAAGTTATGGTTTTGTTCACTTGCTGATTAGGTATCACTTGTTGCTTGGACCATACAGGGTTTGGGCACAAGTACTTCTAAAGAGGGAAAGGAGTATTTCATAGATCTGGACAAGCACAAAAAAGATTTTTTGTGGGTTGATGAAAAAGATGGAGATGCAATTGAGCTGCCCTTCAGTAGGAAGAAGATAGAGGCCAGAAAAAACTGGCTGAGACAATTTGAGGTAGTTAGGCTAGGGGAGCAAGGTGAAATGAAATCTAAATTAAAATGATATTCATTTCAACACTAACATTGAATTAATCTGATTGACAGCCTGGCACATATTTGGACCAGCGTGAAAAACGTATCAAGTATAGGGATTTTGTGAACAAGGAGCTTATCCTGTTTTCCAGGACTGATCTGCAAAGATCGATTCCATCAATGGTAGATGGATTCAAACCAGGGAAAAGGAAATTTTTGTTTTCCTGTTTCAAGCGTAATTTTTTCAAACAAGAAAAGGTTTCCCCTTATAGCATACATTTTGTTTACTTCTTGTCTTGTATGGACTCTTGGAATTCAATTGAAAATATTATTTTTTTATAGGTTGCCCAGTTCTCTGGATATGTCTCAAAGCACTCTGCTTACCATCATGGTGAGCAGAGTCTTTCCAGCACAATTATTGGAATGGTACAAGACTTTGTTGGAAGTAAAAACATCAACCTTTTACTTCCAGTTGGACAATTTTGTACAAAAACCATGGTGAGATTTTTTAGGGGACTCTATCCATGGTGTATATTTCTTTTTATTTGAATGAAGGATGATTTCTCATGGTGCTAGTATTTCTGATAGGGAGGCAAGGATGTTGCAAGCCCTCGATACGTGTTTACAAATATATTGCAAATGTAAGGCTCTTGCTTAATGATGAACCTATCCAACAAATGGAACCTTGGTACAAGGGTTTTAAGGTAAGACATGTTTCATATGCTGTATAGGTATTTGTTGGTTTGTTTACACTAAAGCATTTGGTCAGAGTGTTTTTATCCTTTTTGCCTTTTATCCTTTTAGTGCACAATTGAAAAAATAGCTACAAAGGAGAGTGATGTGACCTATACAATCAATGGCATTATAGAGCAGATTAATGAGACCACGTTGAGGATTACAGAGTTACCTATTCGCAAGTGGACGGATGATTACAAGACATTTTTGGAGAGTATGCTGCCCAGCGCAAAAAATGAAGATCCATTCCTAACGGTATGAACACCTTTAACAAGTTAACAGTTGCTACCTTTTCCTTTGGAGAACTTAATTGGTTATGATTGTCAATCCTATGTCAGTGAGTTTATTCTTCCTCATATCAATCAACTTATAGAATGGGAGAGAAGGGATAAGGTTCTTATCAATGAGATTATTAGTCATTATGAAAATTATTGGCAACGAGATAGTTTATACGCTGCAGCTGATCCAAATTTGTTGTCGCATGGAGATGCGACAAATCAAGAAGAAAGAATTTTTAAAAATTTGGACAGTGCTGTAGAAGATCTTATAAGTTTAGGGGTTATTTCTGGTGTTAGGGAAAGAGGTACAGCCACAATGGAAGAATGCGTTGGGGAAGAGAGTAGAGGAGTAGAATTGGATAAAGAAAAAGAGGGTTTTGAAAACTAGAAACTTTAATTATTGAGGAAACTTTAAATATTAAATTTGAAAACTTCTACTATTGAGTATGTACTATGGTATTTGAATTTAATTTTATGGATTTATATAAAATATTTAATTTTAATTGCATTAGATGGTGATTCTCATGAATTATATGTATGTTTCTTGTTTACTTGCATTGTCATGAATTGTATGTGGATGTAGATGATGAATGATGATAATTGATAATTAATGATAGATGATGATGAAAGACGATGAATGATGATAATGATATGATATATGGACGATGATCAATTTAATGTGGACATAGATTTATCATCAAGCAAAGTAATTCTTCTTCTCTAGACTTTTGAACTTGTTTTAAGATAATTATTCTCTATACTTGTAACGATATGATCATAATGTCATTAGAATGGATATAGATGATAAATAAATCGAATGTGTTATAATGGATATCAATGAGATTAATGATTAGAATGGATATAGATGACATTGGAACGAATAGAATTGTAATGATATGATTATGAATTATTTTTAAAAAACGGAATTGTTTTAATAAATTTAAATTAGATAAATAATTGTGTTGATAATAATTGTAGTGTCAGGACTCGGGATATGATAATGATATGGTGATGATATGATATATATGGATGATGAGGAATTTTATGTGGAGTTATATTTAAAATTGTATAATGTATTGTTTATCCCACAGTTAAAAAAATATATCAAAGGATTTTGCACATATAAAAAATAAATTAAATATAATTCTAAGAAATCAAGAAAGAATCATCACTGGTAAGAAATTAAACATAATTGCAAATATGATATGGTTTAGCTTACCTCTTGTGTATTAGATTGATGTGAAATCATCAAGGGTAACGTGCTAGATCTTTGTTTTACCTCACATTGTAGATAGAGGGGTGAGTTGCCTGACATTGTCAGTCCTGAGAAGTGCCTGCAACATCTTTAAATATATAGACCAACAATATCTTTAAATAAATGTAAATATATATAATTAGACCTGTAACATCTTTAATGACAACAAGAGCTGAAAAAATGTAAAGTAACAAACAATAAGATTATGTTGAAGAAGATACCTATTTAAAATTGAAATCATCACCGGTAATGTGCTAGATCTTTGTCTTAAAAAATTCAACACAAAAAATGGATTAGTAGATAGATGGGTGAGTTTCCTGACATTGTCAGTCCCGAGAAGTAATAGATTCCTCGGACGGATGTCAACCCACGTTTTCAAAAAATAAAAAGATTGTATTTAACTAAATGTAAATACATAGACCTGTAACATCTTTAATGATAACTAGAGCTGAAAAAAATGAATAGTAACAAACAATAAGATTAAGGGGAAAAAGATACCTCCTTAAAGTTGAAATCATAACTACCACTGGTAATGAGCTAGATCTGTGTTTTAAAAAAACCCAACACGAGAAATGTACTAGTAGATATATGGGTGAATTGCCTGACATTTTTAGTATATAGACCTGTAACATATTTAATGATAAAGATAAAAGATAGATAAAGAAGATACCTATTTAAAGTTGAAACAATCCATTATCAATAGCTTCATCAAAGTCGATGTTGTCTTCTGTAGAATGTGACGAAGAGCCAATTACTCTCTCAAGGTTGGGAATATTTGTACTTGTAGCTATATTATTCACACCTCTTCTTTCGCAAAGGGAATTCCAGTGCGCAATTTCTTTTTCAAACAGAAAGGTTTCGATGGAGTATCAAGAAACATAACACCTCATGCTACTTTCCAAATTTCTCTTCTTTCGCAAAGGGAATTCCAGTGTGCAATTTCTCTGTCGAATGGAAAGGTTTCAATGGAGTATCAAGAAACATAACACCTCATGCAACTTTCCAAATTTTTATCCAACCTGTTTCTTAGTTTTGATTTTATAAATGACAATGCACTAAAAGCCCTTTCATCCTCCACAGACCCCAAAATCATTATTTGGCATAACTCATATAATCTGAAATATTCACTGATATCTTCTTGTAAGATAGAACTTTGATAGATTCCTCGCCACAGCCTTGTAATAGCACCACTTTCAGAAGGTTGATCTAAATTCTTATATTGGTTCCTCATTGTTGTTCCAATTTTTTTTGACTAAAACTTTAATAAATCGGCATTCAATATACCTTTGATTTCCATACCGTTGAGCTCTGATGTCTTTGTAAATTGTTCCATTATTGTACCCATTGATTTATGGAAATGCTTTCTGAAAAATTTTGCATGGCCACCTTCAGTATTCCAAAAATTAGGATTCATCACACCCATGGCTTCCATAATTTTATATTTACAGAAACATTCCCTAATTTCTGATGACAAGGTTTCTAAATTTTTTTAAGCTTTATTCTTGTTTCAACTATAACAGACTCAAACAAATTATGCATCACAGGAACATCTTCTCGTTCTGATCCTATAATATCTTGACGTTTTTACAAAATGTTCATTGGTATTTCCCTCCCATTAACAGTGAAGCATAGGTGATCGTGGTTATTAAAGCTGAAAAAGGCGTTAGGATTTTTAATATCTAATAAATCTTTCCAATTTTCAAAAACAGGTGCATCAAAACTATCCTGGGAACAGTACAATATATCAATACTTTAACATACCATTTTCCTCATCCGTATAAAATCCACAATATAGATTAATCTTCCCTATGCATGTTTCATCAGTGTATTGATCTCCTTTAACATTGGAAGAATACCAACCAATGTAAGCAATGTCTCCAAATCAGTTAAACGGAACAACAAGTCCCTTGCCCTATCAACTTCATGACGGTATTTGTACATGAAACCAACCAATGAAGGATACTCCTCACGAACTCTGCATGCAGGTTCATACAAAGAGATCCATCTAGTCTCCACATCCTTGAGAAGTTTTTTTCCATCTATAATTCCAATTGCAAATTTTTGGAACTCGAGAAAATGCTTTGGGCTGCTTGACATATAGGCATGAAGTTCTCTTATAAGGTTTTCTAATTTAGCAACATTTTTGTGGTTGCTTACCATTTTATACGCTAAATTCATTCTGTGAGCCATACAGTGAATTGGTAGCATATATGGGGCCATTGTTGTTTGTAATCTAACACAGAGCCCTGTTCGGTGACCCTGCATGACAAATGCACCATCTGCTCCAACGCATACCAACTTCATAGAAATTTCATAATCAGTCATTCCAGTAACATCTTTCAAATGAGAAACAACTATTTTATATAGGTTTTTGGCATTGCAGTTTTGAACCATTTTCATAACACCCAACAGATGATGTGTCCTTATATGATTTTCTAAAGTATAGATGTGGATACATACCCATGCGGTGTTTTTGACTGCTATCACTTCATCAATTGAAAGAGAGATAAAGTTTGTTTTTTTTACATTCTCTTTCAAATCTTCCTTCTCTATCATCGAGAGGCATTTTCCCATTTCCCATCCACTACTTTCAGACCAATGAGACTGAGGTACATTCAGCATTCCATTAAATTGATACAAAACTTTGAAATTGAGGAAATTTGAAATCGCTCTTCCTTTTTTTAGTATTTGAAAAAGAGTAGAGAATTGTATGAATTTTGCATGTAGATTTGTTTCTTTCATCTTACCAATATGCGATGTGATTGTTCCTCCATTTTCCAATAGATGTCTGTGGTTTTTCTGCTCTTCCTCATATTCCGCTGTGTATCTAACATGCATGCATTCTTTTTCAGTTTTCCACCTATGTGTTTTGATTTTTTGGCCATCCGCCCCCGTTACAATTAAATATTGTTTTCCACAATGTTTTTCTATAGTGTCCAGCTTCAGTTGCATTTTTTGTTGCTTTCCCAATTTCCACGTACATATTGTACATGTACATTCAGATGGGATTTCTTCAGAATTAGATGATTATATAGGTTCAATAAATGGAAATTTAGCTACCCAATCAAACTTGTATGTCCTGCCAATGGTCCACATATTCTTGTTCGTTTTCAATGCTTTACTTTTTTGAGTAGAATTTTGAGCAATATCACAATCACCTGGTTTCTATTAGGTTGTGGAGCCTATTTTTCATGTGTGAAAGTGTTGAAGACTGTACACTAAGAGTACTGTACACTTTTCATGTATCCTCGCCGGGGTTTTTAGGCGTAAAATTTTTTGGCCTCAAAAAATACACCCGACATATCAGGAAACATGCTTTTCTCATATGGGAAATTTTTTTGACCCATAGGTTTATGGGACGGGTTTTTCCCATGGTTTTGATACCCACGGTTTTGTAAAAACTGCTTAAACAGTTGTCTATTTATATGGTCTTATGTATATGATAGATGTACAAGCAAATGTATTGCAGATGTGTTTTAAATTCGGGTGTGAATTCTGTAGAGTTTGTTGAGCATAGCTCCAAATGGATCTGGGTATTGTATTGAGAGAGTGGTGGCTTGTAATAAAATATAAGCAAGTGATTCTTGGTGGACGTAGCCCAAATTGGGTGAACCACGTTAAATACTGTCTCTTTGTGTTGTGTTATTTTATTCTAAAATTTTATTTGAGATCTGTAATAATTTCTGCATATTAGTTTCTACTGTTGCGATTCTGTGAGGGATTATTCTACATATTTTATCCCTTATTTCATCCCTTATTTCCTAACAATTGGTATCAGAGCCTAGTTTGGTTTGCTGAAGTGTTGAATCACACGGAAAGTTTTTAGCTTGAGTGGGAGCTATGGCAGATGAAGGAAGATCTAGGGTTGATAAATTCAACGGGCAGAATTTCAGTCTTTGGAAGATGCAGATGGAAGATTACCTTTATCAGAAGGATCTTTATACTCCGTTGTCTGAGAAGGTGAACAAACCCTCAGTATGACAGATGCGGAATGGGATTTGTTGGATCGGAAGGCACTTGGAATGATCCGGCTGAGTCTTGCATCTTCGGTATTATTTAATGTTTCAAAGGAAAAGACTACAAAAGATCTAATGGATGCATTAGGGAAGTTGTATGAAAAACCCTCTGCCTCTAATAAGATATTTTTAATGAAAAAGTTGTTTAATATGAAGATGTTATGAGAATAGTTCAGTAGCATATCATTTAAATGATTTCAATACGGTTGTGAATATGCTAGCTTTGGTTACAATAGAATTTGATGAAGAAGTTAGGGCTTTATTAATTCTGTGCTCTTTACCTGAGAGTTGGAATAGCCTGGTAATGGCGGTAAGTAACTCGGTTCCAGCTAACTCGAAGTTGAAGTTTGAGGATGTTGTAGGGGTGATTCTAAGCGAGGAAATGTGAAGAAAAAGCTCTAGGGAATCTTCTACTTCAGGAATGCTTTGACAGTGGAAACTAGAGGGAGACAGAAGAATAGAGGAAACCGTGGAAAATCAAAAGATCGGGCAAGGTAAAAATCCAAGAACAAGATTGTATGCTGGAATTGTGGAAAGCCTGGGCATGCAAAGAAGGACTGTTGGGAGCTTCTGGATAAGAAGAAACAACAGGAAGAAAACAAGGAGGAAAATGTGGCAACGGGTAATGTATGTTAGGATGCTTTGATTCTTTCTTTGCATAATATTACTGAATCTTGGGTTTTAGATTCAGGGGCTTCTTTCCATGCTTCTCCACATAGGCATTATTTTGTTGATTATGTTCAAGGAGATTTTGGGCATGTTTTTCTTGGTGATGATGAGCCTTGCAGCATAGTTGGAAAAGGTTTTGTTCAGGTTAAGATGCAGAATGGGAATACTTGGCTATTGAAGGATGTCAGACATGTGCCTACATTAAGATGAAATTTGATATCGGCAGGGTAGTTGGGAAGTGATGGTTGTACTGTGATATTTACAGTAGACTCTTGGAAGGTTACCAAGGGTGCTCTTGTGGTGGCAAGAGGTAAGAAGGTTGGAACCTTGTATTTAACCACTGATAGTACTAATGATTGTAATCTTGTGGCTTCAGATGCAGATACAACATTATGGCACTATAGGCTCGGTCATATGAGCCATAAGGGCATGAACATCATAAAGAAAAATTTGCCTGGATATACAGGAACAGGTTTGGATATCTGTGAGAACTGCATATATGGGAAACAGAAGCGAGTAAGGTTTCTCAAGGTTGGACCTACAAAGAAAGAGAGTAAGTTAGAGCTGGTGCATTCTGATGTGTGGGGGCCAGCTCAGGTATCATCTCTTGGGGGTTCAAGTTATTATGTTACTTTTATTGATGATGTAACAAGGAAAGTTTGGGTTTATTGTATTAGAAACAAATCTGATGTATTTGACACTTTTGTTAAATGGAAAGCCTTGGTAGAGAATGAAACAGGTCTTAAGCTAAAATGTCTCAGGTCAAATAATGGAGGGGAGTATTGCAGCAATGAATTTGATGATTACTATTCTAAGAATGGAATCCGCAGGAAAAAGACGGTTCCAGGAACTCCATAGCAGAATGGGGTATCAGAAAGGATGAACAGAACAATAATGGAACGTGCTAGGAGCATGAGGTTACATGCAGGACTGCCTCTTTCTTTTTGGGCAGAAGCGGTGAGCATAGCTGTGTACTTGATAAACAGAGGACCCTCAAGTGCCTTGGATGGAGGCATACCTGAGGAGGCTTGGTCCGGTAAGAAAATTGATTATTCATTTCTTAGAGTCTTTGGATGTGAGGTGTTTGTTCATATTGACAAGGATGATAGGACCAAGCTAGAGGCTAAATCAGAAAAATGTACTTTCATTGGTTATGGTGGTGATGACTTTGGATTTAAATGTTGGAGTATTAAGGACAAGAAAATCATTCGGTCTAGGGATGTGGTCTTTAATGAGAAAGTCATGTATAAGCAACAGTTGCAGGAAAATAGGGAAGAATCCAAGAAAGAATATGCAGTGGTAGAGGATCTTCCAGATGGGAAAGTGACCCATGAATCAGTTCAGGAACCTACTCAACAGGAACCCCAAACTCCTACAGTGAGGAGGTCTTCTAGGGTAAGAAAAGAACCTGAACGTTTTTCTCCTTCTCTTTATTATTTATTACTCACTGATAGTGGAGAGCCAGAGAGATTTGATGAAGCAATGCAGGTAGATGCCAGGAAGAAGTGGGAGCAAGCCATGGATGAGGAGCATCAAGCTCTCATGGAGAACCAGACATGGGATTTGGTAAAGCTACCCGAAGGAAAAAGAGCATTACAGAACAAGTGGGTGTTCAGAGTCAAAGAGAAGAAGGAGGCAAGAAAAAATACAAGGCCCGGTTGGTGGTCAAGGGGTTTGCACAGAAAAAAGGTATAGATTTTGATGAGATTTTTTCTCTTGTAGTAAAAATGACTTCTATCAGAACTGTTCTTGGAATAGTGGCAGCAGAAGACTTGCACTTAGAATAGTTAGATGTAAAGACTGCATTTCTCCATGGTGATTTGGAGGAGGAGCTATATATGCAGCAGCCAGAAGGATATGAAGTCAAAGGTAAAGAGGAGATGGTGTGTAAACTGAAGAAGAGCTTGTATGGCCTGAAACAAGCTCCACGTCAATGGTATAAGAAATTTGATAGCTTCATGATGGAGCAAGGTTATATTAGATGTCATTTTGACCATTGTGTGTATACAAAGAAATTTGAGGATGGAAGTTATATTATCCTGTGTTTGTATGTTGATGACATGCTGGTTGCAGGTAAAAACATGCAGGAAATAAAAGTACTCAAGAAACAGCTAAGTGAATCCTTTGATATGAAGGATTTGGGGGCAGCCAGAACAAATCCTTGGTATGAGGATAACTCGGGATAGGAAGGAACGGAAGTTGACTTTATCTCAGGAAGAGTACATTAAGAAGGTATTAGATAGGTTTAACATGCAGGATGCTAAACCGGTTGGGACTCCTTTGGCAGGCCATTTCAAGTTATCAAAGGAGCAGTGTCCCATGACAGAGCAGGAAAGAAACTAGATGTCCAAGGTACCTTACTCATCAGCAGTTGGCAGTTTGATGTATGCTATGGTATGCACTAGGCCTGATATTGCCCATGCAGTGGGAGCTGTGAGTAGATTTATGAGTGATCCAGGTAAAGAGCATTGGCAAGCAGTAAAGTGGATCCTTCAGTATTTGAGAGGGACCATGGGGACAGTTTTGTGCTACAATGGATCAGACACCACTTTACGTGGTTATGTAGATTCAGACATGGCTGGAGATGTAGACAGCAGGAGGAGCACGACAGGTTATATTTACACTGTAGGTGGGACAGCAGTGAGCTGGATTTCACGACTACAGAAGCTAGTGGCTTTGTCAACCATAGAGGCTGAGTATGTTGCTGCCACAGAGGCAAGCAAAGAGATTATTTGGTTACAACAATTGCTTGAGGAGTTGGGGCATAAGCAGGAGGAATGTAAGCTGCATAGTGATAGTCAGAGTGCTATACACCTAGCTAAGAACTCTGCTTTCCACTCTAGGACGAAGCATATACAATTGAGATATCACTTCATCAGGACAGCTTTGGAGGAAGATAAGTTGAAGTTGGAGAAGATTCATACCAGTCAGAATCCTGTAGACATGATGACCAAGGTGGTCACAAGGGATAAAATAAAGCTATGTTCAGCTTTGGTTGGCCTTCACAGATGATAGTGAAGGATTGAGAAGCTTGCTCAGTGGAAATCTAGTTTCCAAGTGGGAGATTGTTATGTTTATGGAGCCTATTTTCATGTGTGAGATTGTGGTACACCTTCTATGTGTTACACTCGGAGTATTTTTACACGGTCCGGCTCGCTGGTGAGCGGGTCAGGGGGGGTTCAGGGGTGAAGCCCCCGAAGCAAATTTTCATGGGTGGTTTATTAATGCACCATGACATAATCGGGTAACCGTTATGGGCTGTTTCTGGGGCCCATGGTTTTTTTCGGTCTTTTGACCCATTAGGTTTATGATACCCACGGTTTTTTGCCCTTGGTTTTGATACCCACAGTTTTGTATCAAACTGCTTAAGCAGCTGTCTATTTATATGGTCTTATGCATATGATATATGTACAAGTAAATGTATTGCAGATGTGTTTTGAATTCGGGTGTGAATTCTGTAGAGTTTGTTGAGCATAGCTCTAAACGGATCTGGGTATTGTATTGAGAGAGTGGAGGCTTGTAATAAAATCTGAGCAAGTGATTCTTGGTGGACGTAGCCCAAATTGGGTGAACCACGTTAAATACTGTCTCTTTGTGTTGTGTTATTTTATTCTGCACTTTTATTTGAGATCTGTAATATTTTCTGCATATTAGTTTCTACTGTTGCGATTCTGTAAGGGATTATTCCGCATATTTTATCTCTTATTTTCTAATAGGACGCCAATATCTGTGATGAGTGTTCATTTAAACATGGATCATCCTAGAGGGGCCGATGAATGTAGTCTAATCTTGCAAGAATTGGGAGTGGGGTTCCAAAGCTGAAACAAATTTGTCAAAGTAGTGCCTAATCATGGTCCACATCATTCGTGTCTCTCCAATCAATAGTGTCAACATTTGGGGCTTCTAGAAGCCAACAGGAAATTGTCAACGTGAGCAGAGCTTCTATGTTACCATTCGTACCTAGAAAAAGAGGAGTAAGTATAGTAAATATATTTTCAATGGGAAATGAAGAAAGAGACAAGTATTACCTATACCAATACTTTTCTCCCCAAAGGTATTTTTGCAAGACTTCACCTCACAGAATATTGTGAATCTTTTGTGCAAGTACCTTGAAACACGATGAGGATTAGAAGCAATGTTATGGTTCCTCCACCTTTGTGCCTCCCAAGGATCGATAGGGCTAGTTTCAGGCATTACATTATGAAGTAAGGCAATTTAGTGTTAACAAAACTTAAAGTGAAGAACAATGTCAGTGTTCTAAGTTGTTTAGATCATGTTTGAAACTTTGCCTTTATTATTTGACAAAAACAATCTTGTTCCGCTGAGAGTGGTGCTCAATTACATGAGATTATCTGCAAGGAAGTATTCATGATTATCTTGAAGGCATTGACGAATCTCTCCTATAATTAGTGGAATGTTTTGGATAATGTCTTGTCTCATGAATATAGGAAGTGTTGTAGCTGTACACTGCAATGACACATGATGATACTTTTGCAAGTAATATTTGAGTCTGGGGTGATGACCAAACCAATTTTCATAGTAACGAATCAAATTTACATGCATATCTCATATGGGAAAGTTTTGTTGACCCATCTTTCATGCGGGGTTGGTTGAACATAGCCACACTTGTGGGAAACCCACGGTTTGTAAAAATCCATTGAAAGAAAACCTGCTTAGTGTTGTATGGTCATTAACCAGGGATGAGTCCAGATTTCAAGCCAAGGAAATGACAATGGAGGACCATGTTGTTGAAAATAACAGGAAGCAGGGTAAGTGCAGGAAGTTGATGAGACATAGATCCATAGGGTCATCCGTGGACATCATATAGGTTTTGATACCCACAGGTGGCTTGTATTAAACTACTTAAGTAAGTTGCCTATTCTATGGTGGTCTTATGCCATATTGGGTAGAACCACAAGTTAAATGTATTGTCAGATTGTGTTTTGAATTCAAGTGTGAATTCTGTAGAGTTTGTTGAGCATAGTTCCAAACGGATCTGGGTATTGTATTGAGAGAGTGGAGGCTTGTAACAAAATCTGAGCAAGTGATTCTTGGTGGACGTAGCCCAAATTGGGTGAACCACGTTAAATCTTGTCTCTTTATGTTGTGTTATTTATTCTGCACTTTTATTTGAGATCTGTAATATTTTCTGCATATTAGTTACACTCTACTGTTGCACCCCATTCTATAAGGGATTATTCTTTAATACTGTGCAGAATATTTTATCTTTTATTTCCTAACAATTGGTATCAGAGCCTAGTTTGGTTTGCTTTGAATCGCAGGGAAATTTTTTAGCTTGAGTGGGAGCTATGACAAATGAAGGAAGATCTAGGGTTGATAAATTTAATGGGCAGAATTTCAGTCTTTGGAAGATGCAGATGGAATATTACCTTTATCAAAAGGATCTTTATACTCCGTTGTCTGAGAAGGTGAACAAACCCTTGAGTATGACAAATGCGGAATGGGATTTGCTGGATAGGAAGGCACTTGGGACAATCCGGCTGTGTCTTGCATCTTCGGTATTATTTAATGTTTCAAAGGAAAAGACTACAAAAGATCTAATGGATGCATTAGGGAAGTTGTATGAAAAACCCTCTGCCTCTAACAGGATATTTTTAATGAAAAAGTTGTTTAATATGAAGATGTCTAAGAATAGTTCAATAGCAGATCATTTAAATGATTTCAATACGGTTGTGAATATGCTAGCTTCAGTTACAATAGAATTTTATGAAGAAGTTAGGGCTTTATTAATTCTGTGCTCTTTACCTAAGAGTTGGAATAGCCTGGTAATGGCGGTAAGTAACTCGGTTCCAGCTAACTCAAAGTTGAAGTTTGAGGATGTTGTAGGGGTGATTCTAAGTGAGGAAATGCGAAGAAAAAGCTCTCGGGGAATCTTCTACTTCAGGAATGCTTTGACAATGGAAACTAGAGGGAGACAGAAGAATAGAGGAAACCGTGGAAAATCAAAAGATTGGGCAAGGTCAAAATCCAAGAACAAGATTGTATGCTGGAATTGTGGAAAGCCTGGGCATGCAAAGAAGGACTGTTGGGAGCTTCGAGATAAGAAGAAACAACAGGAAGAAAACAAGGAGGCAAATGTGGCAACGGGTAATGTATGTTAGGATGCTTTGATTCTTTCTTTGCACAATATTACTAAATCTTGGGTTTTAGATTCAGGGGCTTCTTTCCATGCTACTCCACATAGGCATTATTTTGTTGATTATGTTCAAGGGGATTTTGGGCATGTTTTTCTTGGTGATGATGATCCTTGTAGCATAGTTGGAAAAGGTTTTGTTCAGGTTAAGATGCAGAATGGGAATACATGGCTATTGAAGGATGTCAGACATGTGCCTACATTAAGATGAAATTTGATATCGGCAGGGTAGTTGGGAAGTGATGGTTGTACTGTGATATTTATAGCTGACTCTTGGAAGGTTACCAAGGGTGCTCTTGTGGTGGCAAGAGGTAAGAAGGTTGGAACCTTGTATTTAACCACTTATAGTACTAATGATTGTAATCTTGTGGCTTCAGAATGCAGATACAACATTATGGCACTATAGGCTCGGTCATATGAGCCATAAGGGCATGAACATCATAAAGAATAATTTGCCTGGATATACAGAAACAGGTTTGGAGTTCTGTGAGAACTGCATATATGGGAAACAGAAGCGAGTAAGGTTTCTCAAGGTTGGACCTACAAAGAAAGAGAGTAAGTTAGAGCTGGTGCATTCTGATGTATGGGGGCCAGCTCAGGTATCATCTCTTGGGGTTCAAGTTATTATGTCACTTTTATTGATGATGCAACAAGGAAAGTTTGGGTTTATTGTATTAGAAACAAATCTGATGTATTTGAAACTTTTGTTAAATGGAAAGCCTTGGTAGAGAATGAAATAGGTCTTAAGCTAAAATGTCTCAGGTCAGATAATGGAGGGGAGTATTGCAGCAATGAATTTGATGATTACTATTCTAAGAATGGAATCCGCAGGAAAAAGACGGTTCCAGGAACTCCATAGCAGAATGGGGTATCAGAAAGGATGAATAGAACAATAATGGAACGTGCTAGGAGCATGAGGTTACATGCAGGACTGCCTCTTTCTTTTTGGGCAGAAGCGGTGAGCACAACTGTGTACTTGATAAACAGAGGACCCTCAAGTGCCTTGGATGGAGGCATACCTGAGGAGGCTTGGTCCGGTAAGAAAGTTGATTATTCATTTCTTAGAGTCTTTGGATGTGAGGTGTTTGTTCATATAGACAAGGATGATAGGACCAAGCTAGAGGCTAAATCAGAAAAATGTACTTTCATTGGTTATGGTGGTGATGACTTTGGATATAAATGTTGGAGTATTAAGGACAAGAAAATCATTCGGTCTAGGGATGTGGTCTTTAATGAGAAAGTCATGTATAAGCAACAGTTGTAGGAAAATAGGGAAGAATCCAAGAAAGAATATGCAGTGGTAGAGGATCTTCTGGATGGGAAAGTGACCCATGAATCAGTTCAGGAACCTACTCAACAGGAACCCCAAACTCCTACAGTGAGGAGGTCTTCTAGGGTAAGAAGTGAACCTGAACGTTTTTCTCCTTCTATTTATTATTTATTACTCACTGATAGTGGAGAGCCAGAGAGCTTTGATGAAGCAATGCAGGTAGATGCCAGGAAGAAGTGGGAGCAAGCCATGGATGAGGAGCATCAAGCTCTCATGGAGAACCAGACATGGGATTTGGTAAAGCTACCCGAAGAAAAAGAGCATTACAGAATAAGTGGGTGTTTAGAGTCAAAGAGGAAGAAGGAGGCAAGAAAAGATACAAGGCCCGGTTGGTGGTCAAGGGGTTTGCACAGAAAAAAGTTATAGATTTTGATGAGATTTTTTCTCTTGTAGTAAAAATGACTTCTATCAGAACTGTTCTTGGAATAGTGGCAGAAGAAGACTTGCACTTAGAATAGTTAGATGTAAAGACTGCATTTCTCCATGGTGATTTGGAGGAGGAGCTATATATGCAGCATCCAGAAGGATATGAAGTCAAAGGTAAAGAGGAGATGGTGTGTAAACTGAAGAAGAGCTTGTATGGCCTGAAACAAGCTCCACGTCAATGGTATAAGAAATTTGATAGCTTCATGATGGAGCAAGGTTATATTAGATGTCATTCTGACCATTGTGTGTATACAAAGAAATTTGAGGATGGAAGTTATATTATCCTGTGTTTGTATGTTGATGACATGTTGGTTGCAGGTAAAAACATGCAGGAAATAAAAGTACTCAAGAAGCAGCTAAGTGAATCCTTTGCTATGAAGGATTTGGGGGTAGCCAAAAAAATCCTTGGTATGAGGATATCTCAGGATAGGAAGGAACAAAAGCTGACTTTATCTCAGGAAGAGTACATTAAGAAGGTCTTAGAGAGGTTTAATATGCAGGATGCTAAACCGGTTGGGACTCCTTTGGCAAGCCATTTCAAGTTATCAAAGGAGCAGTGTCCCAAGATAGAGCAGGAGAGAAACCAAATGTCCAAGGTACCTTACTCATCAGCAGTTGGTAGTTTGATGTATGCTATGGTGTGCACTAGGCCTGATATTGCCCATGCAGTGGGAGCTGTGAGTAGATTTATGAGTGATCCAGGTAAAGAGCATTGGCAAGCAGTAAAGTGGATCCTTCGGTATTTGAGAGGGACCATAGGGACAGTTTTGTGCTACAATGGATCAGACACCACTTTACGTGGTTATGTAGATTCAGATATGGCTAGAGATGTAGAAAACAAGAGGAGCATGATAGGTTATATTTACACTGTAGGTGGGATAGTAGTGAGCTGGATTTCACTGACTAAAGAAGCTGGTGGCTTTGTCAACCACAAAGGCTGAGTATGTTGCTGCCACAGAGGTAAGAAAAGATATGATTTGGTTATAACAATTGCTTGAGGAGTTGGGGCATAAGCAGGAGGAATGTAAGCTGCATAGTGATAGTCAGAGTGCTATACACCTAGCTAAGAACTATGCTTTCCACTCTAGGACAAAGCATATACAATTAAGGTACCATTTCATCAGGACAGCTTTGGAGGAAGAGAAGTTGAAGTTGGAGAAGATTCATACCAGTCAGAATCCTATAGACATGATGACGAAGGTGGTCACAAGGGAAAAACTTAAGTTGTGTTCAGCTTTTGTTGGTCTTCACAGAAACTAGTGAAGGGTTGAGAAGCTTGCTCAGAGGAAAAGTAGTCTCCAAGTGGGAGATTGTTAGGTTGTGGAGCCTATTTTTCAAGTGTGAAAGTGTTGAAGACTGTACACTAAGAGTACTGTACACTTTTCATGTATCCCTGCCGGGGTTAGGCGTAAAATTTTTTGGCCTCAAAAAATGCACCCGACATATCGGGAAACATGCTTTTCTCATATGGGAAAGTTTTTTGACCCATAGGTTTATGGGACGGGTTTTTCCCATAGTTTTAATACCCACGGTTTTGTAAAACTGCTTAAGTAATTGTCTATTTATATGGTCTTATGCATATGATAGATGTACAAGCAAATGTATTGCAGATGTGTTTTGAATTCAGGTGTGAATTCTGTAGAGTTTGTTGAGCATAGATGCAAACGGATATTGGTATTGTATTGAGAGACCGGTGGCTTGTAATAAAATCTGAGCAAGTGATTCTTGGTGGACGTAGCCCAAATTGGGTGAACCACATTAAATACTGTCTTTTTGTGTTGTATTATTTTATTCTACAATTTTATTTGAGATCTGTAATAATTTCTGCATATTAGTTTCTACTGTTGCGATTCTGTGAGGGATTATTCCACATATTTTATCCCTTATTTCCTAACAGTTTCCTCTTTCTTGGACCAGAGTTTGATTTTGATTTCTGTCTTCCATTTTGCTGAGTGTTTATATCTGTGATATCTAGCTACACTTCTGGTTGCACCCCAATAGGAACAATATCTTCAAGAACTGGCATATTATCGTAGGTTTCATTTGTTTGACTTTAATACAGTGTAGAATGCATTTCCACCTCAATAATACCTTCCACACAATCAATATTCTGATTCTTTGTGGTGGCATCTATATTATTGGTATTTACAATATCTATATCTGCAGAGTTTCCAAAATAATTGAAGAGTGATTTCTGAGATTTCTTACTTACTTTTAGGTTATTCGTATTCTTTGAGCCGTCACCTTCCATTATTTTGAAAAGAGTCCTGCATCAGCAAATGAACCAAGTAGTGACTCTATCCAGTTTCTGAGGTCTTGTCGCGCGTCCTCTGTCTGAGGTCTTTGTCACATGTCAACTCTGCACTTGACGTGTGTCAACAACCCTTTTCATGTTGTGCGTCCACTATCTAAATATAGTATCACACATCAACACTTCCCTTGTCGCGCGTCAACTTCTTCACCCAAGTCATGCCTCAACACTTCCTTTGTCGCTCATCAGTACAATTGTTGTCGTGTGTCAACAATGCCCTTGTCGCGTGTCAACAGTGCATTTGTCGTGCGTCAACAATCATAGGCTAAGTGTTGAAGACTGTACACTAAGAGTACTGTACACTTTTAATGTATCCCCGCCGGGGTTAGGCGTAAAATTTTTTGGCCTCAAAAAATGCACCCGACATATCGGGAAACATGCTTTTCTCATATGGGAAAGTTTTTTGACCCTTAGGTTTATGGGACGGGTTTTTCCCATGGTTTTGATACCCACGGTTTTGTAAAAATGCTTAAGCAATTGTCTATTTATATGGTCTTATGCATATGATAGATGTACAAGCAAATGTATTGTAGATGTGTTTTGAATTCGGGTGTGAATTCTGTAGAATTTGTTGAGCATAGATCCAAACGGATCTTGGTATTGTATTGAGAGAGCAGTGGCTTGTAATAAAATCTGAGCAAGTGATTCTTGGTGGGCGTAGCCCAAATTGGGTGAACCATGTTAAATATTGTCTCTTTGTGTTGTGTTATTTTATTCTGTAATTTTATTTGAGATCTGTAATAATTTCTGCATATTAGTTTCTACTGTTGCGATTCTATGAGGGATTATTCCACATATTTTATCCCTTATTTCCTAACAGTTTCCTCTTTCTTGGACCGGAGTTTGATTTTGATTTCTATCTTCCATTTTGCTGAGTGTTTATATCTGTGATATCTAGCTACACTTCTGGTTGCACCCCAACAGGAACAATATCTTCAAGATCTGGCATATTATCGTAGGTTTCATTTGTTTGACTTTAATACTGTGCAGAATGCATTTCCACCTCAATAATACCTTCCACACAATCAATATTCTGATTCTTTGTGGTGGCATCTATATTATTGGTATTTACAATATCTATATCTGCAGAGTTTCCAAAGTAATTGAAGAGTGATTTCTGAGATTTCTTACTTACTTTTAGGTTATTCGTATTCTTTGAGCTGGCACCTTCCATTATTTTGAAAAGAGTCCTGCATCAGCAAAAGAACTAAGTAGCGACTCTGTCCAGTGTCTGAGGTCTTGTCGCGCATCCCCTGTCTGAGGTCTTTGTCACATGTCAACTCTGCACTTATCGTGTGTCAACAACCCTTTTCATGTTGCGCGTCCACTGTCTAAATATACTGTCGCACGTCAACACTTCCCTTGTCACGTGTCAAGTTCTTCACCCAAGTCATGCGTCAACACTTCCTTTGTTGCGCATCAGTACAACTGTTGTCACGTGTCAACAATGCCCTTATCGCGTGTCAACACTGCATTTGTCGTGCGTCAACAATCATAGGCTAACCGTAATCTGAATCTCTGGTGCTTAAGGGTATGTGAGTTCAAATTTCATAGTATTGGTAATTTGTTAAGCTGCTTGAGGTATACTACCCGGTGAATCAACTAGATTTTTATAGGAGACTTTTTCAAATGAAGGCAAAGCCGACCCCCCCAAAAAAATATACTATATATTTTAGACGAACAGGACACCGATCGACTCAGAATAATTCACCTTTTCAAATTTTCCTAAAATGAAATTTTTGCCATATTACAAATATTCGCCGCTAAAATTATCCCTGTTTTCAATTTCTAACAACATCTCAATTCTACATTTCATCAATATCAATAGGATCACAATGTTGGTTCAACTGCTAAGGCCTACTCAATATGATGAAAACATCGAATGTCAGAATATTTAATCATGTCCAAAATACATCATCATCAATATAAAATATCTCTGGTAATCCACACACATAATATTATAAATCAAAATTTAACCATAGTCTAGGTATCTCAATCATCTAACATCATGCTATGTCAAAATGATACAATAATGTCCACACGTGTAGCCAACAATATTGAAATCCAAAGTAAAAGGTGTCAAAGGGAAGGGGGCACTACATCTTCCTTCCCAATTATGCATGTTTTTCACGACATTGAACGTCACCAAACAAGTGGTGTCATTTGAAGAAATTTTGAATATGCTGTAGCATGAAGAATTCATCCAGATAGTGAACAAGGAATTTGAAGGTCCAACACATTGATCTCTAGACAAAACAAGAGTCGTAAGTCTCAAAACTTCAAACAAGATAATAAATTCCATAAGAAACCACAACAATAGAAGAAATCATATCGCTGGTGTCACATTTTCACAAAATAACACATGAAATTATTAATTGTTGGTACAATATTCAGACTCAATAAAATTCTAGAAACAAGAGAATATCTGGGTGAAGTGAATCACATAAATCTAGACATCATCCTCTCCATAAGAAGAATAAAGGACATGTCACAACACCAAAATATTATGACTTAGAAGAAGTTGGTCAGAATCAAAATAATATGATGATAATGTGTCAAATCTACTTTTATAAAAATAATGTAATAAGGGGGAGAATGTCAAAATAAATATATTACATTGAGCTCCCACCCATTGATTCACTTTCAATATTCCACCTGACTCTACATCTCCTCATGCACTTCCACTTGTATATAATCAAATGTTTGGTGTTGAATAAAATCATCCAATTCAATTCATTCTTCTCTAGTTAAACATTAATATATGCTCTTGGAATATAGAACTCACCTATGGCCAAGTTTTACATATCATTATTCATGATAATATTGTTAGGTAAATCTATGCATCCCTCTAAAAATCATGGTATGTTGGTTACTGTTATTTTATTCACAAGTCAAGCTCCTAGTTCTACTATGGAAATATGGGAACATCAATTTGTTTCTGTTTCTTCTAATGTTGGATTCTTGAGCACCCCAATTGTCTATCTTACGTGTAATATTTATTTATTCTCTTAGGACTCTTCATAATTATTGGCCCTATTTAACTAAGTTCTTTGTATTTCATGCATCTAGAAATAAAATTTTCATGATTCCCATTACATAGGTGAAGTCCAGTTATTGATGCCCCGTTGTAAGAATTAAAAGTAACGGTATTGTGTAAAATTCCCTCATCTATGCAATCCTTATTCATCTTATCACTTTGTGTATAATAAATAAGCGTCTCCCTTTCTCATATTTTATTGCAAGTATTTTTCATCACCTTTTCCATCTTGTTCTCACCTTATCCAACCCTTCGTTTTGTAATATCTTTAAGTCCCATGCAATGGTCCACTTCAATTTTGGATTACACAATTTTCATTGCACAGTCTACCAAGCATCTACATAATTGGTCCTCACTTCTTTGTGTCATGTGAGACAATGTGTGAGGCAACCATGTTTAAATAAGTGACACATAATCCTTGTGTGGAAAAACAAAAAAGTCCTACAACTCCCAATGATTTGTAACATTCTTTTTACCCTCCAATATTCTCATTAAATGCAAAAGTAATTCACATTACATTATGTCTCTTAGTTGTGTATTTGAATATGTTATGACCCACTTGGGAAGAACTAACACCTAACACTATTTTTCTTTCAATTTTTATGTTATGTAGGAAAAACACACGCATTCACAATACTTCAAAGACCAAATAGGGAAAGTTTCAAATATTTGTATTAGGAAGCGTTATCAAAATTTTCCCCTTAGGCTAAATTAGATAAGCATGACCTTGCATAGAGAAAATGGAGGGATCATTTCAGCCATGGGAGCTCACATTTTGGGCTCAAGATGAGTAAGTTGGAGTAGGAGATGCACATTACAGAGGAGTTTGGGAGTTTGAGCTAGTTTGGGGAATGAAGGAGCTCTAAAGTTCAAAATTAAAACATTGGAGGTTAGTATGTTCAGAGGTGAAATTTGGGAACTGGGCAAAAAGAAGCATGAAAAAGGGAGAAAAAAATTTGAAACCTGAATTCTAAATTTTGGAGTTCAAGATTTCGGATATACGGAGGATTCATGAGCTCAGGAAGGTGAATAGTGACAATGATCTTTGAAGTATAAATCCTGAAACTCTGAATCCTGAAAGTCTAAAATTTCAAATTTCGAAGGGTGCGATGCAAGGCTGAGGCCATGAAAAAGTAGATCAACCACTTACATTTATTGCAGTGTGGTACCCTCATCTTCAGATGGCCATAAATGTTTACTAGGATCTCATATTTGCACAAAATACGACTTTTTAGAAAGATCTTAGGAATTTTAGTAAGATTAAGTATTTCAAAATGAGTAAATGCAGTCCGCCATTTTAGAGGAATATTTCCAAATTTCTCACCTACCAAAATGATGAAGGTATGGGCATCCTTTATTCCCCAATAAGGCAAGGTATCATGGAGGTATGGGTTTTTTAGTGACACCCATCATTGTTGCAGGTAAATTTAATGCATTTTAGGGTGGTTAAAGAAATATTTTGAATTCCTTCTCTCTCCCTTTCACTCATTTTTCCTATATATTGTAAGGAGGGGCTCATTTTAAAAGGTTGGACACCCTCTATATACCCTTCTTTGATTTCTTCTCAGTAAGATATTTTTGGAGATTTAAAACCTCCCTATTGAACACTGTAATGCAAAACATAAGCCTTTCACCCCAAATGTGATGTATTGTATCAAATTTGTGAGCGATAAAATCATATTTGTGGATATTTCAAACCATCTTATATGTTTTATTATAGCTTTATAATCTTTCATTGCATGTAAGGTTATTGTGTATTGTTATTTTTTTCATTACAAGGTTCTGGTAGTGCTCTATTTACTGTTTACGTTATTAAACATCCTTCTTGGTGCATCATCTTTCATTATAGTAGGTTTTATCATCATGTATTTTCTTTATCTCTGTCTCCTTGGAAAAAAAAGATTAGGGTTAGATCTGTAACTCTCTACACTTTGGAGTAGTTTACACTAGGGTAAGACAAGAAGCCAACCTTCTATGGAGGGTTATCCCATTTTCAAAATCCAACACTTTGGGATAACTCCAAGTTTGACAGATCACACTGACTTCCTCAACCATTCACTTGCAAGCAATCAAGGGTGTTTTGATTTTACCATAACATGAAGAAAATGAGCATAGTTTGATGCATAATCCTTGTATTAAATAGATTATGTAATCACACACACACATTTTTTGCATTATTGAAATATATAATGAAGCATTTCCATGCACTTTGTTTACACAATCTATTTACATTTTGTTTCCATGCCTTATTTTATATAACTAAATTTGTTCTCTTATTTTTTCTTCTAGAAATGGAAGGGTTTATCATGTGAATTTCCCAAAGTAAAAACATTGATGCATTCTATGTGTTAGACATCAAGACACTATGAAAAAAACTTGATACTCAAATAATACCAGATAAAATGTTCCCCAAAGTAAACACAAACTACTGATTTTGACATCTATGGTGTGCATAATTGATATCTTCTTAGTTAATTTAGTCATGTTTATTGTTTTTAGAAGAGAATATTAGGATAATAAAATTTATCATGCCATGTTACATATCAGGCATTGCTTAGATTGAGAGGAATCTTCATTTGCACCTCATGCAATACTTTCATGTCATTTCACATTGAAAGATATATGAACTATACTTAACATTAGATATAACATTCTTCAAGATCCCCTAGGCATGCATTCAATTTGACTTGTTTATATGGCCACCCATGTATCTTCCTTAATAAATCTTCACTATATAATTGAATAAGACCATTAATTTAGCATTTGTAAATAGATTTGAAAAGTAGATATTTTATTTCCATATAAATACCCAAATAAAAGGAATTACTCAGGTTTTCAGATCCATGTAAAAATAATATTTGGAATTTTTAATGCATTTTTCTTTGTCCACTTTTTTCTACTTTTGTTTTTTGCATGGATATTAATGTTTGCATTCACTATTTCTACTTCGTTTGAAGTAGATCATGTATTCACCCAAAAATTATGTTGTGCAACACTCAAACATAATATAATTCTAATGATGAGAAATATAATTCCAAGATGATAATGAGATCTAGATCCCTTCGGCTTTCCTTTTAATTTTTTTCTTGACTTATCCTAGTATCTTTGCCCCACTATTAAACCTTCAATATTCTTGTGAGAAAATTTTACTATTTTTTACCTTGTTCTTCAGTGGTGGTTGCACAATTGCCTGTATTTCTAGACACGTAGTCGCATAATCATCCCTCTAAAGAAATTTATTATTTTATCTCCATAAAAATTAAATTTAAGACATGATTTTTTGAATGTATGTTTTGATTTTAATATTTATCCCCGCAATTACATGGTCAAATTGGCTAAAAATAGGTTCATTATAAGAGTCTTTTCTTTCTCATTCCTTCTTTACTAAAATAACATCTTGTGTTCTTCCCATTTACCTAAGTCACTAATTCTTGTTTGACATGTGTTTCCTAACTTCTTCTTCTCTATAACTTTATAAATATCACACATTCATTTTTATCATGGGTTAGTAATTTTATGTTTTGAGAATTTTTTATGCCACTAAATTTTGAAGAGGTCTGAACCTAGATAGTGATCTCTTTATCTTTCTTTCTTGCTATTGTCCAAAATAAGCTCACACTTAGTTTTGGTCAACTAACTTTCTTTTCCCCCCTTTTGTGCTTCAATCCATTTTTAACATATTTCAAGCACTTAACGTACCCTAAAAATATTTCCTTCAAATCAGAAATTTCTTCCCCTTTCTAGAAATATAAATAAGTCCTTCTAACTCCTCATATTTTGTAAGTTATGGGTTGGCAGGCCTGGGGAAGACTTTTCCCCGAAGGGAAAGATTTCCAAAAGTAGAGCAGTGGGAGATATCTTGGTACTTCACACTTATTTCAAAATGGGGCAATTTGAAATTACGGGCCCGCTAGCCGTGGAGAAAAAGAAATGAAAAGTAAAAAATGCCTAAGGCCTGCAAAGGACATGTGGCCATGTTTCAAGTCAAAGAGAGAAGGCAGGTCACTAGAGGTATTTTGAACTTTTGGCTTTTTGTTTTCAAAATCGTAAAAGTATAAAAGTAAGCCACACCTCCGCCGATGCCCAGAGAAGCCACGTGTCAGGGCTTTGTTAGCTGCGGGGAATCAGGCCCTCGAGGGAAAGGTTTGTGTTTTTTGCAACTTTTGTGAAAAGGTGCAATTTAAATTTTGGGTCTACCAAAGCTTTGTGCACACGTGTTGTTTTGGAGCTGTGGGGCTATGGAGACTTTTTTTCCGAAGTGATTTTCAAACCCACTGGGTTTTATAGTGCAAGTTGAATTTCAGGCCCGTGGGGGTTTTTGGGGAAAAAGTGATTTTTGTGCTAGAGGGGTTTTTTTCACCAAAGTAATTTTTGGGCCCACAGATCCACTTTGAAAAAATGACATTTTGGACATTTTTCATAAAGGTGCAGTTAGAATTTCAAATGGCCATATCTTTCGATCCAGTGCTCAAAATTCAACAAATTTATTATCGTTAGAAATCTATTGACATCCTCTTCACCATGGAAGCTCAAAATTTAAATTTTTTTACATAATGTGTGTTTTGGTGTGTGGTTGCTCGTGCACAATCCATTCATTGGAAGCAACAATGCTCATGGCAGAAATCATATTTTTGGGCAATTCTCAAGGTGCATCTATTAACCACAATAGATCAGTATCAGTCTATTTTTCTCCATGCATTTCCTTATTCAAATTTACAATTTTGGGGAAAGTTTACAAATTTGTATCAAATCCCAAATGCTAAGTTCATACAGATCTGGGTGAAATATTTTCAAATGGAATAGATCATTTTTCAAGGTTACACTTGACTTCATACCCAATGGATACTTCAAGGAAATTGGTAAGAAACCTAGCAGGCATATGTCCCCGAGAGGTCAATATTTGTATCCCAAACTTACCCCCAGGATAATTTGGAAAATTCATCATAAATGGACTTAACTATTCAAAGTCTGGGACATGCAGATGGTTGTCAAATTCAGCCCCATATTGTTAGGAGAGAAAATATCTCAGATGACTTGGATGAGTTAATATTCATGCGCAAAGAGATGGTTTGTCATGGAAAAATGAGATGGTCAGAATGTCTAGCAAGTTAGGACTGAGTTGGTTGGGTTGTCTTACGATTTGGAACCTAGTAGGATGATAGTTGAGCTATAGATCAAGTTGTACAGATAGGTAAAACAAATTGATTGATTGGCCAGGTTGGTTGGTTGGATGAATTAAAAAGTTTAGTTTGGATGAAAATTAAATGGATAGTTAGGTAACACACTAGGTTTGATGTCTGGGTTGGTTTCCTAGGTTGGAAGTTCGAGTTGGTTAGCCGGGTTGGTCGGGCAGGTTGGTTGGCTAGATGGACAGCCTAGGGGTTAGATGACAGAGAAGTGTATGATTAGGTTGGAAGGTTTGGGGTTTATGACACCTGGGTTGGTCGAGTGATTTAAATGGATGGGTTGGTCGACCGACCATTATGGTAGCGTGGTGACGTGCTCAGGATGGATGGTATGGAAGTTAGACAATGTCCAACCCCCTTGAGATATATGACATAGGGTGAGATGGCTCTGTTTGTCTACATACTAGTTGGAGGCATCATACAGGCATGGTTTTACGGCTCAATTGGGTGAAGGAGATAAGGAGGATGGATGGTTCATAGGAAAATTATTTGAGTTAGAAGTGTCACAGGTTAGATGATGTCTAACCCTAGGTACAAAACCATTTGGTCGAACCATTTCTCGGAGGCGGCTCATTATTGGGTGGTTGCTTCAAATTTATGGCTCACATAGTTGAATAATTTCTAACCCCCTGGGGTTGGACGGTCATGGTAAAGTGACACATGGTTAGATGGGTCATAACGTTGGGCTCCCGATGATGGTACAGAGAGGTTGGATGGGTTACATGTTAGATAGCTCACAAGTCCCAAGAAAGGCAAATGTAGGTGGGTGAAAGATAACTCAACAACCATATTTAATGCAGTATGGCGCCCATGTATTTTGTAACATAAGATACCCTAGGGAAGTTAAATTGTATGGGTGCTCATACCTCTTTAACGAGGGTAGGTGAAAATTGGCTATAAAAAGAACTCAAACCTCTCATTTTTTAGATAGGCATTCTGGGAGCTAGGAAACTCTAGCAAAAATTTCCCTCAACTCCATTTGACCTACGAGCCTTCTCTTGGGCCTAGAAATGTAATTATGCCTTTTCTGCATTAAATGTAATGGTATGTGCATACTATGAAGCAATAAAAAGTGTGTTTTGCGGTGTTTTTTCAACCCTAGCCCATTTTTAGTGTATTTTCTTACCTCTTTATTATTATTTTTGTATTTTGTGCATGTTCTTTCACTAGTAGGTGTATGATGTTGTGCTTCAAGGAGTGTTGATGGCGGATTATGATTTGGGTCTATGTCACATTTGTCTGACCTCCCTAAAATCTGTTTCACTATTTCATCCTCCCTCAATAGATTATTTTCCCCCTTCTTCTGGTGATATTACCCCCTTAGTGTAGGATTTCCCACGTTTCATGATCTTTCTCTCTCTCCTTGTCTTCTTACAAGTTGTTAGGAAAGCTGTAGTTAGGATTATTTTCCACATTAGGAGTATTTTAGCATTAGAATTAGGAAAAGTAATACGGCCTTCTCCGGAGGACCATCTCAAGTTTGGAAACTCCCACAATTTGAGATTTGGTCCCATGCTAGAAAATTACAATGAATTCCCCACTCATAATCAGGTCATTCAGGGGGGGTTTGTAATTTTGCATTAACACAACTTACAAGGAATTAACAAGGAATAATTTCACCAAGGAAGGGATCAAAAACTTCACCTAATAATGGAAAAGGAAAGGGGAAGGGAAAACTAGTCACATGAACAAGTTTCAATGAATAATGGTACGTAGAGATGCATTACCCCAATGACATTATATTAGGGATGGATTGGGTGTCTCACATGTGTAAGATGTTTGTAATGTTATTACAACCATAGGACGAGCACCATAGAGAAATAAATAGCATTGGAATTATTTCACCCGACACGAGGAAGGACACAAGATGACAAGACTATTTATTATGACTCTGTGAAAACCACATTGGAGAAGGCTAGACTCATGCAACTCTATAAGTTACCATATTTTGGTAAACCTGACATGTTGTACTAGTTGTTGATGTCGCGTGTGCATGAAGACTATTTTTACTTTGTAGGAAAAAGAATACACTTGAATTCTTATTTAATTTCAAAATACACTGGATTGTTATGGTCAGGAGAGTCACTGGATGATGACTTGGGTGAAATGGACATAGTCAAGGAAACAACTGCAAAATATGAGTATAATAAGGGTTCATGCTACTTTGATATTAACAAGATCACCAACCCAATCATGAAGATGGTTACACACTTGCTAACTAAGTTGAATACATAAGAGTGTTGGACGTAAGTGAATAAGAGATGGTTGAACATTTAAAGGAATATTTATGATGGAATATTCTACAACCGTTTGGACTTCATTGCAGAGGATATTATAGATGTAGTGCACGACGGGAACAATATCATGTATGGTAACATATTTATTACTATTGTGTTTTCAAATATTGGAGTGTCTGATGGTCCAAATAGCTATGTTTGAGAGTAACTTGATGAGGACCCTTCCTCCGCGAAGAGGTTTGAAGCATACACTTATGACATGATGATTGTTGCATATAAGGTGCACTTGGAGAAATGGTACAAGAAAATGTGTGATGTGTTCAGGGTAGAATGGAGAATCCCTAAACAACTACTACCCATAGTGCATGGTGAATTTGAGTTCATTGTATACCGGCACTTATGCATAGACAAATTCTCTTTGACAGATGGCTTGAAAATCCCATGGTGTAAGTTACCATCAGAATTCACAGTGTAATATTTTTAGAGCTCTGTCAACAGGTTCAAGGATGCCAAGAAACTTAGATTTGATCTAAGTGATGTATACCAGGAGTACCATGCACTACATAGAACATTGGTATACCCTAAGAAACACGTGTATTTGGAGAAGTGTGTCTCCCACGACGTACGTATGGTGAAGCCTGTGGTAATACCTATTATAGGAAAAATGGTGGTAAGGGTGTATATACACATAAGGACAAAGTTTGATAAGGGCGCGTATTTGGAGGATGATGTATCCATCCCAGAGGAACCTGATATGATAAAGGGAACAAAGAGAGAAAGAGAAGAGACTACATCAAGCAGGGCGCCAAGCACGCACATAGTTCAAATTGCAGTATTGCAGGAATCAGGCACATGTCTAAGTACTTACATAAGGAGGAATAAATCCCTCATTTAAAGGAGAAGTTTCCTCAGAAAGAAGAATTCGATGTGCTAGAGGAGTCACCGGTGAAGAAGAAGCAGAAGATGACACAAATCTCAAACTATGAGGATATTGAGACCATGAAGGGTGATTAATCGGAGGATGAGGATGAATAGCATGAGGAAGGTAAGATTCCCTCTATGCACGATATACAGGAATCTGATAAGGAGAAGAATTATTATGAAGAGGACACTCACAATGTGAAAGGAAGTTAAGAATAAGTAGGGACCAATACGGAGAAGATACCACACCTGGAAAGAGGATAGTTAGAAGATACCGTGGGAATAGAAGTGGTAGGCATCATGCAGAACTTGGTGGAGCATGAAGTGGAGCACAACACTGAGGAAATATTGAAGGAAATGGATGAGGCATGAAAATATTATGGGAGCACGGGCGGAGATCCCAACTTAGCAGTGATCTTCCTAATAGTAGCATGCACTGGTGGGAAAGGCATGACAGTAGCACAAGGACCTTTAATGAACAAATTCATTAATCGAAATAAGGTCCTATGTACACATTTTTTGAGCACAGTACCCACAGAACAAATCTTTTACTAGTCTTCATTTGATTGAGGAAGTGCATACACATGCAAAAGGAAGATGTTTTCATGGACCTTCGAGTCCCATGTGGATGATCTTAAGTTCAAGATTAATGCAAATAAATTGATTAACAAATAGAACCCCAATGAGGTGAACTCTATTGTGGATGCTCACTAACTAACTGATGAGAAGGTATGTAACACACCCAAAAATATATCTGTGGAGGTAGAGGCGAGTTTATTTTGTAGGAATAATAGAATTAAGGTCTTAGAGGAATAATTTGAAGGAAATAATAAGGAGATAATTAAGATGGAAAGAGAGATCAAGTAGAAAGAGTTGATCATTTCTCAGTTGAAGCTTAAGTTAAGAGAAGAGAAGGTTAAGGTGCATGAGGTGTACAAAAAATGGAGAATATCTGAGACTTCATTATTTTAGTGTGCCCAGATTTGGCCCCCCTACATAGAATTATGAGTCACCATTTCTCTGCTTAGAGGACTTAACATTGTTTATTACAATGTAGAAACAACCACTTGCATTGAAGTCAACAGAGGAAGTTCTGACACGATAGAGGGCTAAGGAGAAATCAAATATTGGAGAAACCATAACTTGGTACTCTGAGATCCTTACCTCAATTAAAACCGAGGTGCACATGGTTGAAATTTTCTATGATAATTGTGGAGACAAAGACAAAGTGGTAAGTATTTTGGTTGCTACCCGTGAGTCGTACCTACAGGAGTTTCAGGAGAAGAACAAAGGTAACAGGGTGAAACAAGAAAATATAATAGTGATGGTCGAGAAGAAGTATGAAGTAATTGAAGGCCTGAGGGTATCAATTAAAAATAAATTGAAGGAATTATATTCCTAGGTTACTCGAAGGATGGACGCGCTTAGTGACCTTAGAAAGCAAATGGAGAATATTTTTGATACAGTGAAGGCTAAGGGCGAGGAGTTATTATTTGATGAATTTAATGCATTAATAGGGGATTTATTTTAACAAGTGTAAAATGAGGTGGATTCTTTGAGTAAGATTAAATAAAATTTGAATAAAGACTTCCCCATCCTTCTCTAGCAGTAGGAAAATTATTTCATTTTTCGGCACAAGATGGAAGCATGTTATTATTTCCCCCCATTATTTATTCGTTGCAGAAGATTAGGTTATTTTCGAGGACAGAAAATAATTTTAGTATGGGGTGATGTTAGACCCTAAAAATTGACTAAGTCCTAAGGTGGAGGAAGAGTGCGTGCATGCAAGGAAATTAAGGAGAAAGGTACTCAAGGAAAGGTGTGCGGGATAAACATTTTGCACACGGAAGTAAGATAGGGTTTAAGGACTTAGATATTTTATCAGATATGGTATCATAGGAAAAACACGCGAAGGCTTGAGTTGGCGTGATGAGTGGATAAGGTTCCATCTTGGTGTCTTGGAACTCAAAGAAAGAATATTCTAGGAAGGGAATATTCCATAGGAGGATCATTACAATTAGTGGAGACTTTTACAATTTTTCATAAGCACTTGACTATGGAGGAGCATGTTTCAAACTGGCATGCGGCCTAATCATGGATAAGGTTATGGTGATGAAGGAGAGCCCCCAATTTCTATATAATGAGGCATTTGAATCAAGAAGAGCAAGCTCAATGATAGAGAAAGAAAAAGGGTAGAGAGGTACGAGTATAGGGATGCATGTATGAACGTGCTCAGGTCTAAAACTAGAGCCATGATGGAAAAACATAGTGACGACACTCTAGGCAAGTAGTTTTTTAGGGTTATATTGCCTTTCCTTGATGTATTCGGTCTTATATGACCCTTTTTAATATAATATTAAACAATTATAATTGATATATGGTGCGTTGTTTCGAATATCTTTGTTTATGGACCAAACCCTAATGTGTTTTCATGTTATTCATGGTTCATGATTATTTCTCTTATGTTGTTACACTGTTTATATGTATATCATCGTGCATTTTTGCTTAGAGCTAGTTCCTTTACCTTTGTATTAGATTAGATGCACGTATTTCTATTCCTGCAAGTGTTCCTCCATTAACGACGAAGCATTCTCATAAGGCTCACATAACAGGGGGACTCAGTGCCCCTGCGTGCCTCAGGTGAGCACCCAACTTGTGTTGGGTGATAGGCTAGCACGCTTGGAGCTTAAAGGGAGTAGGAAAAAACTGACTGCAACCCTTCGCATTCTGGGTTGTGACTCTTTCTACCCAAATTTTTTGTATGATTAGTGTTGTACATTTTTGTTATTAATATTAAATTTCACTTTTCAATCAAAATATGTTGAGTAAAAAAATGACCACTATTTTTTATCTTGCCAATTATTCATCACAAAAAAACTTCTAAAAAATCAATTTTAGTTTAAAATAAATCTATAAAAGTGTGAATAATATTATTTTTTTAGATATCAATTTAAACATTTTTGAAAAAAATTCAAACACAATGAAAACGTGTGATCAACCTTAAATATGGTTGGGGTTTCTCACATATTCTTTACATGACTTAAATATAGGTGAGGCTTCTCACATATTCTTTATATGACTTAAACTTTATAAGATTCATATATAATATAAAAAATTTATGGCATTCGAATACATTTTGAGATTGAATTTACTATAAGAGAAGGGGCCTTATTGTCACAAATGTTTTAAATAAAAGTTTACAAACATCTCATTAGAGACATAAATAGTGTGAGCTCTTAAATAAATATGAGAGTACCTTAAGGATATTTTTCATAATCACGTATGCAAACGGTTTAAAGTTTTGATTTTGATATTTTTTCTTCTATATTTTTTTAATTTTGTTTCTCTTCTTGTTTTCTTTTTTTATTCGATTTAAAATTTCACTTTTCCATTAAAATTCATCTTCCTCTTTTAAATTGTAAGAGCGTCCCTGCTTTTCATGTAGAAAGTAAGAGTGTGTTGTACATAATAAAACTAATCTAAATATGATTATTATAGTATTATGATTTGAATACATATTTCAGGAGGCCTTTCAACTAACGGAAGACACGAGGATAGATTTATGTATATTTTCTATATCTATCAAATTTTTTTACAAACATCTCATTAGAGACTTAAATAGTGTGAGCTCTTGGATAAATGCGAGAGTACTGTTATCCAAAATTCACCCCTCGAGGTAAATTTTGATAACATGAATCAGATTCTTCATTCCTGAGCAAGTAGATTGATTCATGGCTCAAAATCATGTTTTTGGGGCCTCTTTGGCTTCTCTCCAACTCTCCCAACCATGGTAAAATCCCAACGGGTTAGAAGAAATTGAAAAAATGCAAACATGAAGTCACAGGATTATTTTAATGCATTTCAGGTCTTAAGGTTGCGGTTCATACCAGTGTGGATCGTACCAAGGTTCATCGTACCAATTTTGTAGCCGAAATACAAAGGAATCAGCAAAGTTGGAACTTTTTGTCCTAGGCAGTCCGTGGGACAATTGGGACGTCGGGACGCGTGGAACGCTCAAATCTGAAATGGATGCAAGCAGTGAAAATTGGCAAAAGTAGAAGTTTTCATTCCACACAGTCCAGGATAACTGATACAAAAGTACGTGTGTGACGCGAATTGGCCGATTTGCTGCAATTCAGTCTATTGCGTGTGGTGCGGAGATTTTTGTCGAGGACAGTGGGGACAAAAGTATGCGCGGGACGTGAAAGGGTGAAAAGGGTGCAAAAGGGGACAAGAAAGACCAAATATGCCGATGCGGAAGAATGTGTCTAGGACATCCGGGACATGCGGAATCAATTTTTCCGCAATACCTACAATTCAAGGATAAAGTTCAAAGTTTGACCTTCTGAACTTGAAACGGCCATAACTTTTGACTCTGAGCTCCGATTTTCATAAAATTGGACTTTCTGAAACGAGCACGACCTCCTTTACGTCACAAAAACATACTCTATTTCTTAATTTTAATAAGGGTATGTTATGTTTGTGGATCTTGTTTGCATGTTAGAATGTGGTACACCTTCTATGTGTTACACTCGGGTATTTTTACGGTAGTCCCACTCACTGATGAGGGGGTCAGGGGGGTTTGGGGGGGAAAGCCCCTGAAGCAACTTTTCATGGGTGGTTTATTAACCCATGGGTAATGGGTAACCGTTATGGGTTGTTTTTTGACCCATGGTTTTTTTGGTACCCATTATTTTGTAAAACTTCCTCTTCAGCTACCCATAGATTTATGGGACGGTTTTGTTTTTTGCCCATGGTTTTAATACCCATGGTTTTGTATCAAACTGCTTAAGCAATTGTCTATTTATATGGTCTTATGCATATGATACATATACAATCAAATGTATTGCAGATGTGTTTTGAATTCAGGTGTGAATTCTGTAGAGTTTGTTGAGCATAGCTCCAAATGGATGTGGGTATTGTATTGAGAGAGTGGAGGCTTGTAATAAAATCTGATCAAGTGATTCTTGGTGGACATAGCCCAAATTGGGTGAACCACGTTAAATCTTGTCCCTCTGTATTGTGTTATTTATTCTACACTTTTATTTGGGATCTGTAATAGTTTCTGCATATTAGTTTCTACTGTTACGATTCTGTAAGGGAATATTCTGCATATTTTATCTCTTATTTCCTAACAATTGGTATCAAAGCCTGGTTTTGGTTTGTTGAAGTGTTGAATCACAGGGAAAGTTTTTTAGCTTGAGTGGGAGCTATGGCAGATGAAGGAAGATCTAGGGTTGATAAATTCAATGGGAAGAATTTCAGTCTTTGGAAGATGTAGATGGAAGATTACCTTTATCAGAAGGATCTTTATACTCCATTGTCTGAGAAGGTAAACAAACCCTTGAGCATGACAGATGCGGAATGGGATTTGTTGGATAGGAAGGAACTTGGGACAATCCGACTGTGTCTTACATCTTCGGTATTATTTAATGTTTCAAAGGAAAAGAATACAAAATATCTAATGGATGCATTAGGGAAGTTGTATGAAAATCCCTCTGCCTCTAATAAGATATTTTTAATGAAAAATTTGTTTAATATGAAGATATCTGAGAATAGTTGAGTAGTAGATCATTTAAATTATTTTAATATGGTTGTGAATATTCTAGCTTCGGTTATAATAGAATTTGATGAAGAAGTTAGGGCTTTATTAATTCTGTGCTCTTTACCTAAGAGTTGGAATAGCCTGGTAATGGCGGTAAGTATCCCGGTTCCAGCTAACTCGAAGTTGAAGTTTGAGGATGTTATAGGGGTGATCCTAAGCGAGGAAATGTGAAGAAAAATCTCCGGGGAATCTTCTACTTCAGGGAATGCTTTGACAGTGGAAACTAGAGGGAGATAGAAGAATAGAGGAAACCATGGAAAATCAAAAGATTGGGCAAGGTCAAAATCCAAGAACAAGATTGTATGTTGGAATTGTGGAAATCCTGAGCATGCAAAGAAGGACTGTTGGGAGCTTCGGGATAAGAAGAAACAACAGGAAGAAAACAAGGAGGCAAATGTGGCATCGGGTAATGTATGTCAGGATGCTTTGATTCTTTCTTTGCATAATATTACTGAACCTTAGGTTTTAGATTCAGGAGCTTCTTTTCATGCTACTCCCACATAGGTATTTTTTTGTTGATTATGTTCAAGGGGATTTTGGGCATATTTTTCTTGGTGATGATGAGCCTTGCAGTATAGTTTGAAAAGGTTATGTTCAGGTTAAGATGCAAAATGGGAATACATGGCTATTGAAGGATGTGAGGACATGTGCCTACATTAAGGAGTAATTTGATATCGGCGGGGCAATTGGGAAGTGATGGTTGTACTGTGATATTTAAAGCTAACTCTTGTAAGGTTACTAAGGGTGCTCTTGTGGTGGCAAGAGGTAAGAACGTTAGAACCTTGTATTTAACCACTGATAGTACTAATGATTGTAATCTTTTGGCTTCAAATGCAGATACAACATTATGGCACTATAGGCTCGGTCATATGAGCCATAAGGGCATGGACATCATAAAGAAGAATTTTCTTGGATATACAGAAATAGGTTTGGAGTTCTGTGAGGACTGTATATATGGGAAACAGAAGCGAGTAAGGTTTCTCAAGGTTGGACCTAAATAGAAAGAGAGTAAGCTAGAGCTGGTGCATTATGATGTGTTGGGGCCCACTCAGGTATCATCTCTTGGAGGTTCAAGTTATTATGTTACTTTTATTCATGATGTAAGAAAATTTTGGGTTTATTGTGTTAGAAACAAATCTGATGTATTTTACACTTTTGTTGAATGGAAAGCATTGGTAGAGAATGAAACAGGTCTTAAGAAAAAATGTCTCAGGTCAGATAATGGAGGGGAGTATTGCAGAAATGAATTTAATGATTATTGTTCTAAGAATGGAATCCGCAGGAAAAAGATGGTTCCAAGAACACCACAAAAGAATGGGGTATCAGAAAGGATGAACAGAACAATAATGGAACGTGCTAGAAGTATGAGGTTACATACATGACTGCCTCTTTATTTTTGGGCAGAAGCGGGTGAGCATAACGGTGTACTTGTTAAATAGAGGACCTTCAAGTGCCTTGGATGGAGGCATACCTGAGGAGGCTTGGTATGGTAAGAAATTTGATTATTCATTTCTTATAGTCTTTGCATGTGAGGTGTTTGTTCATATAGACAAGGATGATAGGACCAAGCTAGAGGCTAAATCAGAAAAATGTACTTTCATCGGTTATGGTGGTGATGAGTTTGGATATAAGTGTTGGAGTATTAAGGACAAGAAAATCATTCGATCTAGGGATGTGGTCTTTAATGAGAAATTCATGTATAAGCAGCAGTTTTAGAAAAATAGGGAAGAATCCAAGAAAGAATATGCAACGGGTAGAGGATCTTCCGGATGGGAAAGTGACACATGAATAAATTTAGGAACCCCCTTAACAGGAACCCCAAACTCCTATATTGAGGAAGGTATTCTAGGGTAAGAAGAAAACCTGAACATTTTTCACCTTCTCTTTATTATTTATTACTCACTGATTGTGGAAAGCTAGAGAGCTTTGATGAAGCAATGCAAGTAGATTCCAGGAAGAAGTGGGAGCAAGCCATGGATGAGGAGCATCAGGCTCTCATAGAGAACTAGACATGGGATTTGATG
>CM034155.1:114057157-114062157 GCA_019776745.2 Taxus chinensis | reverse complement strand
ATCATCAAAATTTAATTGAATCCTTTCGAGTTATAAAAGTACTCCCAATGAATAGTTTACAAGAATGTAAACGCTTTTATTTGATTAGGTTTATTCCTTGTTGTTAAACCTTGTCTGGTGTGTTCTCTAGTTTGGGATACCTTTGAGTAGACATGTTTTCTCGTACAAAATGATGGTCATGGTTGATATTTTCTAGCCTTATCTAAATAAATAACTTTGAAGCGTAACTCAACGTTAGTGGAAGCCTAAATTTTTTTTATTGCAGTACGTTGTATCCATGGGTGGCTATGTGGTCATCTTGAGTTCACAGAATTCTTCCTGTTATTATTTTACTTTGGTGGTTGTTCTTGATATTCCTTTGACTATTTCTTGGTTTGATGTTGTGTTGTAGCTTTGTTGATCACATAGAGTTAATTTTTAGAATTAAATTCTTGCAACCTTCCTTGAAGAAAGTTTAGCATTCGCGCTTAAAATTCTCTGTTCTCCTTGATTAAATAACATTGGACCAAACTTGGGCACTAAGGACCCACTTTTGTTTGAAATATAGAAATTCCATAGAGGGCGTGATTTCTATTATTATGCATTATTCCCTACCTCTTTTCTATGACTTCAAGGAGGAATTCAAATCTAAGGGGAGGGGGGTGTAATGCCACTCCTCTTCAACACTATTTGAACTATGTTTTCAATTTTTAATTCATTTTAATCTTAAACCTTGGTATTTTATTCTAGTTAGCATACTAGTAAGATGCACAAGACATCATGATTAGTGTTTTGTTTTGATTTCTATTGACTATATGGTTGTAGTATGGACTTCGATGTACAATACTATATATGATTTGACTAACCTGCTTGATAGAAAATATGGAGGTGGTAGACTCTTGACATGATGTGACTTATGAAATGAATTTTATATCTTCGATTTACATATCAGTATTGATGTTCTAAGTGTTTCTAATATACCGTCACATTTGATCATATATATATATATATATATATTATTTTTTTCTAGATGATTTAGTTAATTTCATGATCTTATTGCTAGTTGATAAATTGATAAAATTGAAATCATGAACAATGGGTGAATTTTTTTATGAAGGGTAAATAGTTTTTTGAAAGGGACTATACCCTTGAACAAAGAGGCTTTACAAACAAGATTTAAAAAATTAAGTCCCAAACGGCAGAAAATAAGCCAATCTTCCAAGAGAAGTTCCAAAAACCAAAAGCGAATCAGCAAAAAACAGCTTATGTACATCAAACAAATAGCTTTTGTCTGGCTAAGAGATGTAAATCAATATGTATTAGTCGAAAAACATTGTAAAACTATCTCGAAGGAAAGACAGTATTCTTGGAAAAGAAATTTTTCTTTTTCCGAACTGTAATCCAAACATCCAAAATTTCCTACCTAGGAATAAGAACTTCAAGATCAACTATCGGCTGATATGTATTGTTTGAACAAGGGGGGTCCTTAGCCGCTATATATGCATTTGGTTCAATGTTTCAGGTCCTTTTAGTTTCATCCCTGGATGAATCCATCATTGCATGATCCTTTATTTCACTCAAAGGGGTCTTTTCCATCATGTCATCCATGTCAATATTAACATTAGTATTAGCAACAGTAGCCACATCCTCATCCACATCCAGGATGTGTTTAGGTTCAAACACCAGATGTTCTGGGAGGGAGTTTTTCCACTAGTTATCCTTCTCATTTTTTTGTTTTACTATCTAGCAATTAGTGGCCAAATTTCCTAAAGATAAACATCTCTTGAATCTAAAAGGCAGGCCTTCATATTTTAGAGACTGAGTCCAGGATCTATTTTGCACTTTTAGCTCAATATGATTTGGAAGATCCTTTGAACTATCAACCTCAACAAGAATTCTTACATAGGTTGTATGTGTAAAATTGGATGTTTGGGAGTAAATGTTAATGAAAATACCCAAGGTATTACCTATGGATATCAGACATTTTTGATCCCAAAATTGTAGAGGAAGGTGGGGTAATTGAATCTAGATCAGTTTACAGATGGTGAAAAATTGGTGAATTACTTGTTTAGTCATGGTTTACTTATGATAATTGATGATATGTATAAGTATGTGTTTTATTATTCCCATGTCTTAAATATGGACACAATTCTATAAAGGTATGCTTTTAAATTTTGTAGGCATTCATAACACATCAAACCAAAGGGGGATAGGAAACCAACAAAGAAGGAATTTTGGGTATTGGCAATAGGTCACCTTGGAAACTAGTGTGTATGGTAATTTTATTGTTAGGATCATGTTAGGAGGTTCCCATTGGGAGGTGACCTCAAATGTGACCTTGGGAAATTTGTGATTTTGTCTTGTTGATTTTTTTTTTGTGAGTAATTTTATTTTTATGAGTATTTGGAGTCACTTTCTTATTATTGTTCAGCACTCATCTTAAGTTAATTAAAATTGTTTAGCTAGTGCTAATTAGTATGTGAAAAAAGGGGGGAAATAAATTTGAGTTGGTAGTATTGGTTTCTGTTGGATTGGAAAGAATATAATTTTTTTTTGGAGTAGTGTGCAGTCAATCTCACAAGTGACTTTCATATTTTGACTTTCTAGGCCATTTTGGAAACTTGTGCGACAAGTTAAGCTTGTCCCACACTTCTTAAAGTCACCAACCCACTAGGCCTATGATGTGAGCAGCTTATTTTAGGTCCTATGTTTTGTTTTAATGGAGAAAAAGAGAAATTAATTAAAATTTTCTTACAAGGGTCTTTGTTTGTGTCCTTTAGGGGTGTTGGTTTGGGTTGAGTGTGTAAGAGGATGGCCATTCCTTCAACCACTAATTTATTATGCTCTGGGGTTTTTATTTTACCTTGGTGATGTGGAATGGAAGAGAAATGATGTGGCATCCTAAATGGACCCACATCATCTCTCTCTCCCTCTTTTTTATTTATTCCAATTTGTGTGGAAATTTGGGGGTTACTTGTTCATTTTGGGGGATGGTTGTATTTTTTGAGAACTTGCTTCACAATGATGATTTGAGATTGAAGTGGATAGTTCTTGATTTTTATTTTTGAAGGCTTGGAACTTGTTTGTGTTATGATCCTATTCATTTGTAAGGTAGATCTTCACCCTTTTTTTTACCTTGCTATTTTTATGTGCTCATATGTGTGGATAACAAATTTCTTATTATTGTGGGAAATAGATTTTATCCCTAGGTTGTGGGAGGAATGGAAATGGAGGTAAAATTTGAGGGAGGCATAAGAGAAATGTTTTTGGGTTTTTTAAGAGGGATTTGGGTTGGGATTTCAACCTTGTTAATAAGTAAGATTGTGTTTATCTTGTTATTTTCTTGAGGGAGGTATAAGAGTCAGGGAGGCATAAGAGTGGTTAATTTCTTGAGGGAGGAATAAGTATATTTTATCTTCCTGGAGGGAGGAATAATATTTATGTGAATTTTAATGGATTCCTTAGAGGAACATAGGTGGACACCGAAACCCTTGGGAGGCATAAGAAAAACCCCTATGTTCCTTTCTCCTCCTTGGCTTTAGTATGAAGCCTTTGTGATTAGAAACTTGTTGGTTTTGATGTATTTTTTGTAATGAGTTATTGTGTTTAATGTCTTTATTTAATGTGATTGTGGAATCCATTTAGAGTTGTCAATGGTTTTCTCATACCCCTCATTTCTTATTTGTTGGTTCTCGGGGGCCAATGAGGATGAAGGATTCTCTCCCTCATTGGATATTTGGTTGGGTGGAGAGTGTTGTCTACTCTAGAATTTTTTTTCTATGCTTGATTCTTGGTGAAGATGGTGGACCTCAATGGAAGAAGTGCTCTTGTGGAAGAAATGCATTTGAAGTTGCATATTGTACTATTATGATTCTTCACTTACAAATTGTACAAATAGTACATTGTGTTGGTGCTCAGATTTTTCTCACCCCATTTGCCATTATTTTCCTTTGATCTACGTGTTTTGAAACATTATATCTCTCGATGTGGATGTTCTGAAGCTTATAAATCCATTTTAATGCTTCGAGTTGTTTGTAAAATCCATTTTCATGTCCCTCCTTAAAGAGTCTCCGAAGCTTGCCATGTTTTTTCCCCTAATTTCTTCAAAATCTGTGTGCTCTGTCGTTTTTCCTATTTTTCCTTGACCATGGAAGCTAGAGAATGGTTAATTTATATTTGTATGCCTTTGAAAATGAAAATCCATGGTCAAAAAGATGCACGGAACCATGATTCACTTATGTTTGTTTTAAAAAAATCATCCTTAGTGAAAAATCATTTTCTGGTCGTGAATGGTGATTTTCTGTATTTTGATAGTCTAACAGGTGTCTTTTTCCTGTCAAAGTTATGCCTCAGTGTTTAGTGGTCACATGGATTCATTTGGTTGGTCAAGGGATAGTGGGAAAATGCTTTAACTTATCACTTTTTAGTTTTTTGGCAAAAAGGTAAATTTGGTCCCGTAGCCCCACTCAAATCTGATTGCTTCTTTTGGTGCTTACGTGGCTTCTTCTAATGGGATGGGGTGTGGCGGGTTTGTTTTTTCAAATTTTTCTATTAGCTACTTTGGCAAAAAAATTGAACCTGCCCCATGGCCCCGCCAGTATTTGATTAAATAAAATTTTGAGTGGCAAGGAAAAAGTCTTTCCTTGAGTCCGTAGAAGGACACGTGCAAAATTTAAAGGCGGAGATGCGGACCTTCGGAGGTAAGTTAGATTTGTTTCCCATTTGGAAAAATGGAGTAAAATTATAAAATGAAATCATGCCCCTTCAAAATCATTTTGAAACCTTAATGTTTTTTTGAAGTTACGCCATAATGACACGTGGTGAGCCCACACTCATCCAAGGTCTCATCTTTTGGGGAACATCTCAAGATGTGCCATTATGAAACATAGCGATTTGAAATTTCAAAGGGGTGGGGAAGTTGACCATTGGAGGAAACTTGGATTCTTTTCCTCTTGTCAACAAAAGGATTATAATCTCAAAATGGCCCGCAATCCCGAAGAAGAGGGTTAAAGTGGGTTTTG